>JAUKWF010000155.1:0-11791 GCA_032356525.1 Eutonina indicans
AAAATATTAGAAAAGATTTTATTTTATGAATAATAAAATGCAAAGGAAAAGATAGTTACACTCCTACAAACATACCTCACAACTTCAAACTTCTGACAATGGTTGTATGTATTTGAGACTCCCTAAAATCCAACAAAATAATGACATTGACATTCGCAATGACATTTCCAAATTCAATTACTTTTGAATTTCGTCAGAAAACAATTAGCATAATTCTTAATAAGTGATATATCAGCCGCTTGTATTAGTATGAACAATGATTTAATTAGCATCTTAACCAGGAAGACTGATCTTCATCGAACATCAACTTCCGTCAATAGTCAATTAACATTTACTTAATGATCTATAATAGTTACTTGCTAGTTTAACAATGATTACATTAGCATCCTAGCCGGGAAGGCTGATCTATTTCGAACATGGATGTTCGTCATTAGTGAATTAACTCAATACTTAATGATTGGTCTAATTAATTAGGACATTCCATGGGATTTGGTACACATAGAAAGGATCCTTATGTAACCTAGTGATCTTTAGTAACGTGTGTAGAACCTTCAAAGAGGTGCATAGTTCCTCAAGTAAGGTGCACAAATTCTAATCAAGGTGTACAGATCTTAATCAAGTAGCACACATCCTAATCAAGGTACACAGATCAAGGTACACGGATCCTAATCAAGGTGCACAGATCCTAATCAAGATGCATAGATCTTAATCGAATCTTTATTAAGTTGGACGGATCTTAAAAATTAAATTAGACGGATTTTTATTACTGATCTTAATTAAGGTACACTGATCCTTACTAGGGTATACAAATCAGAAACGGGGTGGGTACTAATACGGAAGTTGTGGTGATCTCTGTAGAGGTATTCATTCAGATAGTTTTAGAGAAAAATGTTGTCTAGTCATTAACTACGTGCATTTTTTCAATAAGCGCCTTCTATGGATAGTTTTGATGACCAAAAGATATTTATTTATCTGTATTTTAAATACCTTAGATATTAGACTATTATTCTTCCATCTTCATGGCTCCATCTTTTCACTCTTGCATTTGCTGTGCTGTTATATTTCATTATCTTACAGAATTTGGACGCAACATCATGTTGTCTTGTTGATACATAAACGGTATACAAAACATTCTATATTTCTATAAAAAAAAGGAGAATATTTTAGTCAATTAACCATCATAAATCATTAATTTCTACACTAAAGCTCAACGGTTTTTTGAGACACCTTTTTACCGTTTTTATGTTTAAGACACCCTAAAAACGTTGAACCGACTTCTACCGACAGCCTTATAAGAAGGTAGAAACCTTAACCTTTTAATTGGAATCTCTCGAACTCGTAAGTGACTAACAAATTTGTTCGAGATAGAGATGGTTTGAGATAGAGAGATAACACTGTTATTAGTGTATACAAGCTTTTTGTTCGAGATAGAGAAAAGTGCAAGAGTAGTCGAGATAGAGAGATTCCATTGTAGTTTTTTTTCTTCTCTACTAGCTCAGTTTACACAGACAAGCTAGCGTATCATGCAACTAAGGCGGGGTTTATCACACACAGACTACACGTTTTTCTTTTATAAGAAACCTTGCGAAGGCTGTAGTTCTAAAAGTTTCTTATTTTTAGCCAAAAATTGCATGTGTTTAGTTCCAAAAGTTTCTTATTTAGTTTCTTAATTTTCCTAATAAAAAATGAGTTTCTTATATCAATTAATGTAGCAAGTTCTGAAAGTTCCTTAAATTTTAAAAATGCAATGACTTTGAAAATTGAGTGTATGTTTTATTGATGGTTTACATATACTGTGTATCATACCCATTCGGAATTTAGGAATCTTCTTAAATTAATTGTAAGAATTAGAAAAAGATAAGTTTCTTATTTCAGAAATAAATATAGAATGTAGTAGTAAAAGTTTCTTAATTTTTGAAGATTCTACATGTAGGATTCTTATAAATAGGTTTCTTATAAAATCAAAAACGTGTAGCGTATCATGCAGCTAAGGCGGGGCTAATCACATATCACATAACATGCTACCGTTTAGGGCGGAGTAGAATCAAATTCAAAAATACTTCAAATAAAAGTCAACTCATGTGAGTGCATAAGCTGGAAATTGAACAATGAACACAGTGTGACGTCAGAGAATCAGATTCCTTTCAACCCCAGTCAGCCAACGCAGTCGTGTTTGTCTACACGCGCGAAAGATGTCACTTTCCAGTAAGCAGACCACTGTCAATGATGATGTTGCATAAACGTCAATACAACGTGTATTACCTGGATTTCAAGTAACTTGAGTGACCAGGAAAAAAAGTATCCATTTAATAAATTTTTCCGGTAACTTTGTAGGAATAAGACCACCATAATAAGGTGACGTTTGTAGTTAAAAATGAAATTAACACATCTTGTTTAACATAGATAAACGTGTATTACCTGGATTTCAAGTAACTTGAGTGACCAGGAAAAAAGTATCCATTTATATAATAATTTTTTCCGGTAACTTTGTATGAATAAGACCACCATAATATGGTGACGTTTGTAGTTTAATGTGAAATTAACACATCTTGTTTAACGTAGATAAAACGTGCATTACCTGGATTTCAAGTAACTTGAGTGACCAGGAAAAAAGTATCCATTTATATAATATTTTTTTCCGGTAACTTTGTATGAATAAGACCACCATAATATGGTGACGTTTGTAGTTTAAAATGAAATAAACACATCTTGTTTAACATAGATAACATGACACATGTTTACAGTATGTACATTACAACTTCTCACAATGTAACATAACTCAAATCTATGAACTTCCGCGAACAAATTTGAAAATCTTAAAATTGGAGTCTTTTTGCCCGTAGGTATTAACCCATCTTTAATCCCGAAATGTTTTGTTCGCATAATTATTTTAGACATTAATTTGCGAGTTCGAAACAAGAAATATTTAGCTGGTCGGTTATTTTGTATCTTCCAAAGCCTTACAAAGGTTGGAAATGACAGTAAAGTAATACAATTTTCTTTATAAATTTAACGAAAATAAAGTGTTTGGGCACATAAGCAATAAGACTAGATTAGAGATTTACAAGTTTTCTGTTTTCTACTCTTCAGTTGAAGATTTGTGGAATGGGTAGAAAAACAAAAAAAGCATTTAATAATGTAAATGATATAGAGTGTTAAATAGCTAAAATAAAAAAATGTAAACTTATTGATGAATAATTTGTGTCGCCATTCTCAATGCCCACTATATAGGAAGCGTTTATAGTGAAATTTTTAATTTAGTGCAAAAGCAAATGTCCGTCTTATCGAGTGTCCGCTTTATAGAGACACTGTTTATAAAAGGTTGGCCTATAAGATCTACCCGTTCCAAGCACACTGTCCGTCTTACAGAGCTGTCCGCTTTAGACGGTGTCCGTCTTAGCGGGATTCCACTGCAAATTTTAGTTTTGTCTGGTGATAGATTAGTATTCTCAAAAAAAACTTTTATTATTCAATATATTTTAATATCATGAATATGAAACCTGTTCACTTCTTAAAAATTGAATTAAAAATACTATTGTATAAAAAAATTGAAATATATTCTCCCGCCGTAATAATAATCAATATCAAACTGAAACCAAAAGCAGCTTGAACTTTAACTTGATCAGTACAATTTTCTTGCATTGCATAATAAAATCAACCATATCACTATCCATTTACATCTCGTTTTCGTTACTTACACAAAAGATATATCTTTGCTTACACCGCGTGTAAACAGTCTGCTGAAGGTGTTTTAAAAATTAAAAACAGTTCTCTACAGCGAAATCTTCTGCAGAATACAAGGAATATTGCCAGCCAGTCAACGATTCATATCAGCAAACACAAATCCAACCAATGTATAACCGAAACATTTTGACCCATAATTTTCTAGCTTTGATTCTAGACTCCAACTCAATTTCTCTTATTCTTCGACTTGCGGCATAGTTTGGTCATCTAGTCTAGGTGGCCAATCAAGCTCAACTTCCTGGAATACAAAAAAAAAAGTCAGTTCAGTTCAAACTTGGATTAGTGGACAAGCAAAAAGCTGGAAAACTGCATTAATCATAAAATAAACATAAATAAATACATCAGCAAAGTGAAGAAAAAACACGAAGCTTCAATTAGAAGAAAGTTTGCTTTATACCAAATGAACACTGTTAATAATTCTAAGATATCTTTATTGTTCATTACACGCATTGACGCAGTATATACCAAAAAGAATTTTCCTGGACTTGTGACAATCATGTCTTATAGCTTGCTGTCCTTTGAGTAAAATCGAATAAAAAATTTCAAGGATATTAAAGGTGTCCGTGAAAAGACTCATATACAAAATGACTACTTTAATGGGATTAATTTTCGCGGGGATTAATTTTCGCGGGGATTAATTTTTCCAGTAAGCAGACCACTGTCAAAATGATGTTGCATAAAGGTCATTACAACATGTATTACCTGGATTCCAAGTAACTTGAGTGACCAGGAAAAACTTTGTATGAATAAAACCACCATAATATGGTGACGTTTGTTTCAAAATCGAATAAAAAATTTCATATACAAAATGACTACTTTAACTTTAGGGATTGCTCCAACCGCGAAATTTCAAGCATATCCCCATACTTTCGCGGTTGGAGCTTTTTCAAAAGTTTCGCAATTTTCGCGGATCCGATACTAGTTATGCTTTTTAGGACGGTAAAATAAAAGGTGAAGACAAAATCACTTAACTTGACCACGAGAGAATGTTTGTTTTAGCTTTGAAAGGTTTTCATATTTAGTTAAATAGCAAGTCCAATACCAGGGCAAGTATAAAATAAAAAAAATTCGCGGATCGCGGGTATTTATTTTCGCGGATGGAGGGAAAATCCGCGAAATCCGCGAAAGTTAATCCCCGCGAAAGTTTATCCCATTAAAGTATTAACTAGACTTACATTAACGTCAAGCTCCAGGATATCAAACGGTGCATCCATGAGCGAACATAACGATGGTGATGTCCTTCCAAAGTCACTGTGCACGAACTCTTTGATGTAACTAAGTGTTGGTATTAAGGGAAACAGTTCATAGGGATTCTTAACTTTTTCAATACAATAATCTACCGATTTTTATTATTTATCATTAATCAAGATAGACTCTTCAATTCTACAGTTAAATGTTGTGAGTGAGGGTCCTGCTTTCCTTGTGAAACACCTACAAAGGAGCACTTGTGGAATTAGTAGTCATTAGCAGTCATTTTACCACCGAAAGCCTTGAACCTAGAGCCTCTCACTTATGAACCCAGCACAAGTTCAGTGTATCATGGAAAACGCTTGTTCGACATTTTTAGTCGTGTGTTCATCAAACACAGTCTTTAGAAGAAATGCTGCGATTTGATTGGTTATTAAAATAAAGAAAAATAGAACGAAATAGAATAAAAATTTATAAACAACGAATTGAAATTTAAAAGCAATAGAACAATATCCATTGTGAGACCCACGTGACCAATGCACTAACACCATATTATGTCCAAAAGTGTCTTTTTTTCCTAGAACCCCTCAATCATTAATGGAAGAGGCGTGGTAACCTCACTTGGTTTTCATAAGAGAAGAAGGATACGTTCCAGCTTGTGTTTTCAACTCCAATTGGTAGTGATGTTCATCCAATCTCGTCATGTTAACGTTATATACCATACGCTCTCTTACCATTAATGGTCGTCTAAAAATAACAAATATTCACGATCAATTACGATGGAAGTAAAGAGTGTATACGAAGTTTTCCCATATTCTTCCAAAATAATCCACACACGGAACGGACAATTCCATACCGTACCATATTTTTTTCCTTATAACGGGATACTTCTGTCTTGATACATGCATGAATGAATGAATCCTTAGGCCGATTTAAAGTTTTTGATAGGTTGATTTATATAGTTTTCATTCGCAAATACATCAAAAGACCGCAGTTCAAAAACGGTGGAATAAATAGCAGTCATTGAAATTCAGATAAATTGTTAAAATCAACCTTTTGCCTCGGCAATTGCCTCGGCAGTTTTGTTAAAACTTTTTATAAACAAAATAAACATTGATAAGCAGCTACATACTTTCTCAAAGGGATAACTATTTATCCAAAGACAGCCCACTTTAATTAAATTGCAATAAAAAAAAATTCGAAAAAAACCAAGGATGTTGGTGTAACGAATAAAAATCTACACTGTAAATCACAATGTGTACAACATAGTTCATTGGATTACACGAGATTAGAAACTAGCCTGCATACCTATGTACAACACGGATGGGCGTGGTCTGTTTGAGTGTAATGTCCTACAATAGAATAAAAGAAAAGAGTGAATTATTATGCCACACCTTAAACCATATAGTTAGCGATCAAAAGTAAAACCTGTAAAAAGATATATACAATAAATGTTAACCATTTTTACTCAAAAACAAGGAAACAGTTTCAAATCTTTTTTTAAACCTATTCCTTCTTTTCCAACACTCTTTATCCAGTAAAAACCAAAAAAAGTAAATAAGTATCCAGGCTTTACGTTAAATGATACAGATTGTCAACGGTTATTCCTGATGTAGTTTTACACCAACATTGAACTATACCTACCGTCAACGAGTTGAGGTGTTTGATTTTTTCATCATCAACAAGATCGGGACACCAAACTTTTGCACTGAAAATACATTTTGTACGGAAACAAATTACTCAGTCCCGTATTAACCTTAAGATTGCCGACCTTCTGAAAATGATTTAAATTCAGAGGACTGCTTACTATACACACGCTTTATATTCATGGCCTGATACACCCTACAAAAACCTGTACCGATTTCTATTCCTGAAGTCAGTGCGCTCGCTACACAAAATATTTTCCGAAAATAGATTTCTGAGCACTTAGGAATTGAAACCGGCCGTTAAAACGTCAAAAAAAAACTCTTGTTGAAAAAAACAGTTTGTTTTACATGGCCCCGAATTCCCTTCAAACGAAACAATGTTATTGTTTTCGACATTATAAAGATTTATTCGAATCGAGTTCGAACTCACTTACTCACTCAAAACTTGATAACTATTTTGCTCTCCGTCTCTACAATCCCGTGTAAAACGTTAATAGAGTCCTTTATATAAGCACACCGGGAGAGAGAACAAAGAAAAAACTATTGAGCAAAGAGCCTCCTTCTATTCTGGTTTACAGACTATTTGTTTCCATCAAATAATACATTTAATACGTGAGAATGTCACAATAACATAACCAAATATGTGACATTCCGTGCGATTTGGAGTACCAATCATTAAGGTGTAATGAACCTTATTAGGTGTAGTAAACCTTATTTAAGGTGTAATAAACCTTAATAAGGTGTAGTGAACCTTAATTAAGATTCATTACACCTTATTTTTTGCATCTTAAAGATTGGTACTCCAAATCGCATGGAATGTCACATATTCGAAGGTATTATACGTGAGAATGTCACAATAACACAACCAAATATCCGAAGGTATTATGAAAACAACCACATACTTACCAATAACATTTTTTTTTCTCTTCTTCTCCAGATTTTAAAAGGACCAAACCTTCCCTGTTATAAAAAGAGAAATCGATGTCGTTTTTGTTGATTACATTAATTTAGATGGTCTAGCCTGGTGACTTAAAGTAATATATACAGTAATACGTGCACTTATTACAACAGATTTAACAAATAGTTTAGTCACTTTGTTGTAACTAATTGGTTTCGGTTGCGGAATTAGCCAAAATGTTAGAGTTTGTAAAACATGAACGGTAGTATAAATACAGAAACGGACAGAATTCGATATACATATAAGATCTGTCCGTTTGAACGAAATATAAATCACAATAATCGAAAAATCAAATCATCAAATTAATGAATTTATAAATGAAATAATGAATTTTTGAATTTTATTACTCAAAATTAATGTTTTCGTTCCTGATGGTTCGCAATAAAAACTATAGCAAACGTCTGGATCCGCGCATGGGTTCTTATAGATAATAAAACAATCTGAAGGCTGTCACACCAGAAATTCAAAGCCAAGTATCTTATTTGAAAACATCCGCTATAGCTAAAAGTTATAGCCTGTTACCCTTTTTCGTACGGCATTAGTCTGTGCGAAATAAGTTGATGGAACAAAAAAGCTCTTTTTCAATACTCAGTTTCCGGCTAAAAGCCAGCGCTAAGTAAATACAAAATGTAAGAACATGGTGGTAGGATAATCTTTCAACCAACAAAAGATTTGAGATACCTGTGGCTATAAAGACTGAGGGCATCACGCGACATTAGTGACTGACTGACATTTACGTATTTCTTGTGAATTTTGTTATTTACTCTAATTTTTCAAAAAATAAAATAAATCAATAATCTAATTTTCGCAAAAAAAAAAACGAAAATAATGTTTTTTTCACACAACCGACGCAGGGCGAGGTATAGATAAGCGCGAATCAAAGAGAAAAATGATTATAATCATGAAAATCAAGATATAGGAAGGTTACCTTGGAGTATTTAAGATACTGGCCGGTAACAGGAAATTACAGATCAATTTAGCGGCAAAGAGGTGATTTAAAATCCTGCTTTGCCAATAACCGATCAATCAGCAGCCATTCATTGAGCATGAAATAAGAGTGCGATAATCGCAACGCTTATTTTCATATAAGGAGTGGATGGTTGGAACAAAAAGGTCACAGAGACTGTAAAATATAGCATAACCGATCAGTCATTGAGCATGAAATAAGAGTGCGATAATCATATCGCGTATAAGGAGTGGATGGTCAAATAGGTCACAGAGACTGTAAAATATAGCATTACTTACTTATCAATCAGTTGGAGATCCCGTACAGCTACAATTTCTGTTGATTGGTTAATTTCTTTAAAGAGCTTTGTCACGTGATCCGATGAAATTGTGTCTACTCTTGGATTCATTAAGCCAACAACAAACGGTCTACCTAGATAATCATAATTTTCAGATGTCTCATTTCTAATTGATCGATCGATCTAGAAAGTTCTCATGTATTGCCCGGTAAATCGTCTTTCAGTTGGGGATACAAGAATGCTTAGATAAAACTAGAGCTTTATACAAATGCGCATTCATCGCAATATCATTTTCAGCAAAAAGATGTACAGGGTTAATTCTGATACTAGTTCCCTTACCCCATTCTTTAACAAACAAATACCGTAGAATTCTGGGTATTCAAAGAATTGGTACACATTCGAATCTCTTGATTCCATTTTCGGTGTATGACTAACCGCTATTATTTCTCTCTCTCACTTCAGCTTTTTCTTCTTCAAATTTATGTTATTCACAAGCCCCTTGGAGACCCCTTAGAGTTTCGAATAATCGGGAGTGTAAATTTTAGACTCATCAAAAGTTATTCAGAGCAGAAGTCTGGAATGGATATTGGGAATCTAGTACTGGAGATAATATATGGTTCGCGCATACAACTGAAAGTTCTTTGTGCAAAAGACAAAATACAAATAGTTAACTCACCGCGACCGAGCATTCTGACGTCACAATCTTCTCTACCCGATGACATGAATTTGACGTCTAAAAATGATAGTATTATCAAATTCATGTAACTGTAATTATTACACGCATAAACGACTAAACCGGCAATTACACTCAGTTACAAAATAAAAACTAAAGGTGAGAGATGTTTTCAAATTCCAAAATTTAGAAATATATTATTATATCTGTTATTTTTTCAACAATTTACCAATAAAAAGGTTTTAATTCTTCGCTGTTGTCATTAACTTTCACTTTTTGTGGGTAAAGTTCTCTTCAAAAAGTTCCAAATTATTGATCTTGTATAAGAACTTTTATAGAACAGGATGTAAGAAGAGATGCTGTAATTTAATACCTTTCGAACCAGTGTATTCCATCAGCTTTTCACATATCAATTCCTAGATTTTTATGAAAAAACAACACAATTCTTATTCAACCGGAATAGTTGAACTCCACCTTTTCGGTCGGTACATTGTTTATTTTAGTCTTAACTCTAGTTCCGCATTACGAATACGAATTACGAATACTTAGTATGCTTCTAATTTCTAAAAGGACAATTATTCTGTATTGTTAACCCTGCAATGTGGAGTCTCCTATACATCCTGTTTTATGATTGGCTAATTGACGTCATGTGGCCAGTCTCTACAAATGGCTTTAAGTCCGGGTTCTGACGTCATGAAACGAGCGAAGCATTATGTGTATGATACACCTATATATAGTTTAGAATATAAGTGACGTCGATCGATGACGTCGATCTTAAACATATCTGAACAAAAAGGCTTTAGACAGACAGTCAACTTCCAGTTAATTAACTGTGACTGAAAAGTTGATACTGCTTCAACCTGACCGTTTCGGTATCTCTAACGGTATCATTCTAGACTGAGTGATTTGGATTTAATAAGCATATTGAGCTCTGTGTACGGTACAAGCCTACGTCCCAGATTAGTATTTGATTATCATTTGATGTATGAATAAACACTCCTAAAAGAGGCATGACATAATGCGTTTGATGTGTAGCTATACGTAAAGAGTTGAGGTAAGCCTACTTTAAGGGAAGAAACTTTGGCAGTTTCGCGATTTTTCACCTTTTCCGCGAAAGTTGATTCCGCGAAAACTTATTTCCGCGAAATATATCAAAAAATGTCGTCAAGTTTTTCTCAATTGTTCCTCGAGTTCCAAATCCTGACTCTCAAAAAAAAAACAGAAAAGCGCTGTAATTGCAGAAATTGAATTTTTAAACTAATTGTTTCTTCTCCCGCGAAAGTTTATTCCTTTACAGTACTCAACGCATGTGTTTGTGAAACCACCCTCATATTGAAACATATGTTTTTGTTAATACGTAAGATTAAGATAAGAAAATGATACCTGTACAGAGTACTCTGTTTTTCTTACACCATCAATAATCCATGGTGTTTGACTCAACTCGCGTGAATATTTATTGTATCTTCCTGAAAATAAATGTTAGCAATTTCGTAAAATTACCGGAGTGACCATGCTAAGAAGGCTCGAAATTTCCCAGGCTTTTCCCTATAATCATATGGTTGATTGAAATTTGATTGGCGTCTTTACTTACATTAATATGTAATTTCCCGCTGACGTGATTGTAATTTCCCGCTGACGTGATTGTAATTTCCCGCTGAGACAACCGAATGTTTTTTTGTTACGTTCGGTGATTCGAATGTTTTTTTAAATCAAACCATGTGATTAACCAATAATCACTTGCTTCATTTCTTGAAATTTTGGGATAAATTTTCCGAGTTCATCTTTTTAATTTTTTTTATTAAATTTAAAAATTAAACGAAGGAAATTTATCCCAAATTTCCCTCATAACCATGTGATTACTAGTACTAATCTTTAAAAACTCTCAAAAGCTACTCAAACCCTAAATTACGATATGTTTGGAATCAGTACTCGTATCAACCGACACCTCACAAAATATTAGTTTTGAAGTTATTACTCCAGATGATAGACTCTGCTACGATTGTATAAGTCACTAGACTAGATACCATGAAATAATAATATAAAATAATTGTGTAACGTCCTGTTAGACACATACCTGCTATGTAGATTGGATCGTGTACAATATGGATCTTTATTTCACATGGCGATTGAACAGTTGTTGGTGGTACTTGGGTATATCTGACAAAAATAAACAAAAAGATTATTTCACATAGTGATTTAATATTTTGTCAATGGTAATCATAGTCTGTTATTAAGGTTCACTACACCTTAAGGTCCAATTCATCTTAAGGTCCAGTACACCTTATTAAGGTTCACTACACCTTAAGGTCCACTTCATCTTAAGGTCCAGTACACCTTA
>JAUKWF010000156.1:0-15236 GCA_032356525.1 Eutonina indicans
CATATACCTACCCCATAGCATAGTTTAGAATTTGCCCGTTTGATAGTCAAGGTCCACCCCCCTCAGCTGATAGACTATAAACTGTAAGATTTTCAGAATGCATTACGTCAAAATCTAAAATTGGTAAAAAGTTTCTATAGAAACAAAACAATAATTGCGTTAAAATCTGAATATGTGTATATATGGCTAAAATGGCTAAAAATTTCCAATAAATGAAAAACACAACAAGGAAGCAACTATTTTCGTGAATACACAATCACTATCATAATTTAAATAATTTGTCTGTTGGAAAGAGTTCAATCGAGGTTGGGGGTTTGATAGAGGGAAAAAATTATTTCAAAACCGGCGACAATGGATTTTGTAGGAGGTTAGAGGAAGGGATTTTCATAAAAAGGGTGTGTTATCGCCACTCTTATCGAACAAGAGTAAAATTAAGTAATAAATGCATATCAAACTTCTTGGATTCACTCTGTAGCTTGTATGCAAATTGAAAATCGCTTCATTTTTGTCTTATAAATAAACACTATTTCGGTAATTTTTTTGAAGCTTCTTTTCTACACCCCTCCATTGGAGGCTTAAGGAACTTGTTGTTAGAGTTACATTAACAACGTCAATTTATCCACTAAAGGATTTACGAATTGTCCACTTCCACTAATTCTTCTTGCTGTTTATTACCAGAGTGAAATAGAAACTTTAGATCATTCAGTGTTAAACCATTTTCCTTTGACCTGTAACACAGAGGTACAAAAACATATGATCAGAATGTGTGAATTGGAAAAACAAAAACCAATCACAGCATCGCACAAAAACACTTTTCATTTAATAGTCTTTGGTGGAAATTTGATTACAATAGATTATAGACACACCCTTAATGAAACTGAGACAGGTTCCATTTGGCAGTGCTTTTCAATAATTTACTAAAGGAGTCTCAGTTATCAAAACGTTGTAACGATTCATTCGTCTGATGGGTAAGTAAGTTACATACTCCAGAGAAACGTTGAAAAGTATTCAACAGACAATAGAATAGTTCGATATACAATAGGTTCGCCATGTAAAAGAGTCCGCTGTATAAGGTTTTGATAATTCAATCGTCTTATGATGGTTAGGAAGTCGCAACAAAAAAGAATTAACTATACGCAATCCAGCAAACACGTGCTGTTATATTTCGACGTTGGATTTACGTCGAACTTCACATCAACGTTAATTTGACGTTGAAAGACAGCAGTGTGCTCGCTGTGCATCAATCAACATAATGTAGGATGACAGAAGTGTTGTATTACTTACGATTCTTGATCTTGACTTGGTTTCGTTTTAAATAAATAATGTATTTTCTCTTCCACTGTATCTCGAACCAGGAAACGATGTACAAATGTTTCTCTGTTAAAGAAAAAACATTGGGTATGGAGTTAATTACTGAGGCTGAAAATGGTCCAAAAATAAGAACAAAATAAGAACTATAGCTAAAGCCGTAAATGTTTGATTGCTTTTTGGTTGTTAAAGGCAAAACAAGAAATATAAGAAATTGTCTGAAATTGATTTCTGAAAAAAAGTTTGTTTGCAGAATATAGCTTTGTGTTATTCTAAGAAGAAGTTAAATCTTAACCTTGACCAAGAAACCAATATGCTCATAAATTATATCATGTTACACAAAATTATGATCTTCAAATTATAAAAAAAGAAGTCAGGAACGAGAAATTCCCACGACCAGTAGGAGGTGTCTAGATAAAAGGAACCAAGAGACGTTTAGCCAGACGTCGTTTTTAGAAGAAACCGTCGGGACAGGAGAAACTACCTGTCAATTTCTAACACCATTTTTTGACCAACCTACGAGCGACTTTGACATGCTCCCGGTAAAGCTCCAAGTTTTTCTGCCTTATATTCTTTTCTCGTCAACCCTCTCCTTGCTCTCAAATAATAGAATAAAAAAACAATAACTTTTACCTCCCCCCCATATTCTAAATTTGGGTTTACTGTTTTATGCATGGCGCCCCTTATCATTTTAAATAATATGAAAACCCGGGGCCTACTTTGTTTGGCCAATGCGATGCACTCTTCCGACAGCTTGTAACTCGTCGGACATCTTCAAGGCTGGTTCTGTTAAAATCACGTGACTGGCTTCAATAATATTCAAACCTTTAGCACCAGAATGTAAAGGTAGCAACAACAAATTGCAATCAGCGCTTTTCTTGAACACCTGTAAAGCCTGATCGAAATGTTTGCCCTGCTTCCCATCCAAAGATTTGTAGGTAATTTCGTTTAGACTGAGCACTTGACCAATCACACTCAAGACATTAGACCACGTGGAAAACAGTAACGTCTTTGCATGTGGGTGTTCTTGTTTGATCCAAAGCACTCGCCGAATGATAGCTTCAATCTTACTGGAAAAATTGCCCTGAGAAAATTAATAGAAAGAACAAGCTAAAATGAAAGGCTTTATCAGATGCTTCACAATGTTTATAATTTGTAAGGCTTTTCATTTCCAAAAAAATAACAATAAATGGTTTTCGTTTAGTTTAGTTAGTTGTTGGCTAATTGGTTAGTAGAGCATTTAAAACTTTTAACTTCAGCGTGGAAATGTAGTCAAAGGGAAATTTGATTGCCCGCTTAAGTATTTTCATAAGTTTAGAATCATGGTCTTTAATTCTGATAGAAAAGCTCTAAAAATGTTTCAAGTATTTCAAATATACATAAAGAACTCCTTCTTCATTTTAAGACTAAATTTAAAGCAATTGAATTGTATGTTCTGGTCTTCTCCTAAGATTTACGAATATCGAATAAACTTTGAAGGTAAAAAAAGGAGGATCTTTGCGCTTCACAAATGGTCTCCAGATTACATGTATATTGTATAAATAATAACTCTTAAGTAACAATGTAATGTATAACACGCAGAAATTCACTCGAGAATCATTGTCTTACGTAGTAATCACACATGAAAAAGAGATTACACTCCAGGAAAATGCATAATGGGTGGTTTATCTGCAAATAAACAATACTTCTAATTATATATTTTTACTTGGTTCATTGAAGCATGCTTTCACTGATAATTGACCAAAGAAACTCTTAAATATATTTGATACTTATATGTGTTCTTCTTCATTTTAGTAACGATCATATTTGGTTTCGTGAATATAACATCATACCTTTACTTCAATATGCGAATCAAAACTTTTCTCTTCATCCTTCGTACTCCTATAAATGTTGTTCGACAGTGTGACCAGGGACACCGACTTCGTGTTGAATTCCATACGACACATGGGACAACGTAAAACTCTGCGTTGATGCTCCATTCTTAACAGACACTCACAGCAAACACAGTGACCACACCGGAATACAGCCCACTGAAAAGCAGGAAAATTGGAATATTGCTATGCTGGATTCCCACTGAAATGGGATGTTGTTTGAACGTCGAGCTTAAGTTGTTTGTCCATTGGGTGGTTAAACCCCCTCCCAAGGTTTTTCTTAAAATCTTAAAACAAATCCTTTATTATGCAGGGGGTGACCGCCAGCTGTTTTGTTATAGAGAAGAAGGTCCACAAAATAATTTTATTCTATTATGATTTTGCTGAGCAAATTAAATACACTGTATTTATCACCGTTTACGGTTCGCGGTCATATTTTAATCGGAAAAATTTTAGCGAGACTAATTTTAGCGTATATTAGCGAGTCAGAAAAATCTTGATATTTTTTGGATTTATTTTAGCGAATCGTTGTTTCAGAAAATTTCGAATTGCGAATGATTGCTTCGAAACATTTTGCGTGGATTTATTGTCACTGTCAGAAAGGTTATGAACGAAAAAAGGTCGTCTCTTCAGACAAAAACTACCTTTTTTAAGAGAAATATTGATTTGATTTGTGTTTTGACATTTCTTGATCCAATTAAACGAAAATCAAAAAATCAAAAATGGCAAATACAAAATAGAAAAAAACCGAACTAGATTTATTTTGGCGATCCGACGATTTTACGTGTTTTTGCGAGATTAATTTTAGTGAAAATGCCAAAAACTCGCTAAAACGCTAAAATTAGTCTCGCTAAAATTTCTCCCATTAAAGTATTCACATTGATATTGTATTCAACAATAAACTACCACATTACTTCATTAACTGGATTTTTATTCTTATATTTGAAATTAGAATTATTATAAATAATTGCTTTACCTCACTGCCTAAAGTGTTGACACATATTGGACATGGATCAGGATTGTTACCATTTTTATTTTGTTGAGCCTGAAAAAAAATAACGCGAAAGAATGGAATTAAATTTGAACCCGCTTCCTTCCTAGCCAGATTATCTGGCATTTGTATCAAAGACAAGAAAGTGCTGAGATTGGTTTCTGATCTATTTCCTTCCAGTATCTAGTTTGATAACTAGATAGCTACGTTCACGAATAAAACAAAGGTGGAGCTCCGCCGAAAGGGCAGTTACCCAGATAAAAGATTTGGTATAAAACCAAATATTGAATACTAAATGTTTAACGAAACAACAGATTCTGCACTACCGATGCGCGGAGAGTATTGATCCACTCCCTTCGTCGAAAACTAAGTAGAGCATGCGTTAGTTAAAAATCAAATATAAATTTGTGCAGTCGATATGAGCTAATTTGGTCCAATTATCGGGTTTGATAACAATCATATAACTTTTGTTACCTTTTCAAGATTCCGTAGGTAAAGGATTTGACCTTCTTTTGCTTTAAATTCATCTGTGGCAATGATTCGATCTGACAACAATGACATTCGTGCAATGTCAATCTGGAAAAAACAAAAGAACACAGGATTTAAATATTCCCAATTGTATATTTAAAAATTCGAACCCATCGCCCCGTAAGGTATATACAAAGTTCGGTTAAAATACTCTACTTTATGGTCAGCACAAAGGAATGCCGAAAAAGAGCAGATGCGATATTTTGTATTTGCTTATCTGATACCATCTTATATAGGCAAGTATCTATAACAATAATTGTAATCGAAACGAGACAATGCAGGATTGCTTCAGGTGGTCCGATTTAACGATTTCTTGAACTAGAAAAAGTTATTCAATGAGCTCTCTAATAAGTGGTCTAGAAATGTAAGCTATCAGTAAAGAGCAGATGCGATATTTGGTATCTGCTAATCCGATACCATCTTATATAGGCAAGTATTAATAACAATAATTGTAATCGAAACGAGACAATGCAGGATTGCTTCAGGTGGTCCGATTTAACGATTTCTTGAACTAGAAAAAGTTATGCAGTGAGCTCCCTAATAAGTGGTCTAGAAATGTAAGCTATCAGTTAGAATTGTAAGCTATCAGTAATTTTCTCACAAAATTGCGCTCGAACGTTCAAATCATCAATAAACGTAACTAAAAATATCGGTTAACGAAAAATATCCGGGTTTAAAGCGCCGGTTATCAAAAGAATTGGTCAACCTGGCTCTCTAAGCAGCTTATTGTTTTTTAGTTTTTTTTTGCACATCAGAATTGTACACATAAATTACTAGAATTATAATAAACTGAAACTCGAATTTTGGTCATTTAACTGACCTCACACGGATGCACGATGTACAGTTTGTCTTCCGTATTTTCTTCGCCCGGATACGGAAATCTGATTCTTGATATGCACATTTCCAATTCGTCAACGGCTTGAACTCTAGCATGACATGATAGATACATGCTTCGTATAGCCTAGTAAAGTAACATGACAAGATACAAGCTTCATTTTTATCTTTAATTTAAGAAAAGAGATGTTTTTATTTTCTTAAAATACTATATATTCGACCAGACGTTCCACTGGCCATCATCAGAGTAAAAATAAGATACAGGATACATACCACATATGAGAATACAAAACCTGTAAAGAATAGCAACTTTTAGTTATAAAAAACATCAAACTTTTTCACATATATTAGCCGCACGAGGATGATTTATATAAATTTTTGGCCATCCGCTAAATTAAATTCCCGCCAAATTTAATATATCTTGTCATCCGCCAAATCCGTCAAATACGCCAATTTTCTTTCCGCCCAAATTTCTTCCATTAGGTACAAATAATTGGTATTTTACACTTAGCCTAAAACATTGTTTAACTTATTCCTGAAAACGCCATATTTGTCTAGTTATTCATGAAACAGACAGACATGTTTATCTTAATGGTAAATTTATATTGTTTTAAATTCTTACGAAATTCTTACGAAATTTGGGGCGATTTCTTATATTTGGAAATGAATAATAACGTGTTCAAAACACATTCAAAACACAGTCAAAACACAATGGAGCTAAATAATCGCATATCTCTCTTTGTATCTCCAAAAAGAATTAGCTCAGTGGGTACAGTGTTGAATTGGTAATTGGTAGAAGGTTATCTGATCTTATATGATCTATCTGATCTCTATGCGGTAAAATAACTGGAATCTGACGGCATATGTGCGTGGTCCCTTCAATAACTTAACCACCCTGGTATAGCGTAAATGAAAATGGGAAAGACTTCTTCGCTGTACGGTTGACACCGGTGATAAGCCTCCCCGATATACTTTACTTTTTTAAAACGTCGGAGATGAAGATGTGATGTTCACCTCAGGAAATGTAAAAACCGGAAATAAAACTAACTTTGAATTCTTTTTTCAACATGTCCATATATTTCAAGTGAAGTTTGGATTCATTAGTTAATTCATCTAATCCTACAGTATAAAGAAACAGAAACGAACAAATTGAAAACAAAGAAATCGATGTATCTCTCTGTAAGACCATGGGTGCAGAAAGACATTAAAACAAGTTGTGACCAATAAAAGAAAGTTAAATGGGGTTATATGTTATCCAGTATTCAGAGGAAAATCTAAATCTATATATAAGGAGGAAGTTTTTCGGCACCTAAGAATAGAGATTTTAACAAATAAATTTTAAGGAAACAAATGTTTATACTAACATTTTTTTGTCGAAGCAGATTTAGGAAAATACTCTATGGAACTGTTCTAAGCGTATTTGGAAGGCTGGCTCCTGATGGTTGTTGATTGGTTGATAGGTTTCTAAATCTGCTTATATTACAATTATTAAGAATTAAGAACCCACTCACCGTAATGTTTAGCATGCGAATGTAGGAATTTAAGAAAAGCATCTAAATGCGTTTCCCCTCGATAACCAGTGTTTGCTGCTTCACTATAAAATTAAAAATGGTAGATATTAGATATTAGATATTCTTTACATTAGAGTGTTCCTATGCTTCTTGAAGTAAAAAACTGTTTTCCAGCTCTGCTCTCGATCAAAAAAATAGGCCTCGACGAATCAAATTTTTAATTGCAGACAGGTTAGAAGGGCTTTATACCTAAACTATCAGGGACACGCTGGCACGCGTTAATAGTTAATAGCAGGGACACGAAAATTTGAACATCAGGGACTAGCGTGTCCCTGAAGCTTAATTTGGGGACACGAAACTCCGTGCCCCAGAGGAAAAAATTTGATCAAGGCCTGAGTCAAACAATAAAAATACACGCTATTTTCATAAGAATCGTTAAAATTCGAATAGACTCGGGTGTCTTTAGTTGTCAACAGATTTTCGGACCGAATATTTTGATATTTCCTTACAATACAAGTTATTTTATTTATTAGCCATTGTGATAATTTTTACACGAAAAAATCAGCTTTAGAACAATATTCTTCACATTCTTAAATTAGGGTTTTGTTAAGAGAAATGTATTGCTTCAGTTAAAAAAACTGTCCATCTAAGTAATAGACCAGAGTCATGGAAAATAGATTTCTAATAGAAGTAAAGAAAACACACTTTATCATAGCGTTATATTGGCCACTACAACAAGTTTGAAAAAAATAAAGTGTCTATAGCCTTTTGCTGAAATCTGCTCTCACCGACACACGAAATAATTCAATACTTCTAACTAATTTTGAAATCTGAATATTCCCTATTCGGAAAGAAGAAAAAGTGATTTTGAAAATGAAAAGGTTTTGGTGAAATATGATCAGCATTAAATCGATCAAACACGGCATTTCAATCATAATTGGTAAAGCGATAACAATTTTTATATATGTTAATTATATATACTATTGGGATCGTTTTTTTATCACAAGGACTTGTAAAAAATATATGAAATTAGATTTTTTTTTAAATGAGGAACGCAAATCTTAGCATAATAGTTATATGGAAGAGGAGGAGCGATAACAGTCAAAAATCAAAGAGCTACGAGTGAAATGTAAAAAAATATGTGAATGTTTTTACTGATATTTCTTTTTTTATTAAATAAATTAAAACAACCTCAAGACTCATTCATACAACGCTTTTTGATCGGCGCATAATGACATTTGCTACTTGTTAAAATAAATAAACAGTCTTCTCATTCTGTAAAATAGTGCGTGCGCGATTTTTATCGCTCTCCTTGCTAATGTTTCGAACCACGAAAATATTTTTCGTATGACTAAATACGTCAACATTGGCAGAATTTTAGTGGTATTTTACAGTGTTTTAATTGCATCTTGCAGTGTATACAGTATATTCATTTTTCAATCTTAAAATCGAGGAGAGTGATTAATCGTGCGCGCTCCTTATCAAGATCGAGGAGCACGACAGGGAGTGCGATCGCGATTGCACTCCTTAGAATGAGGACAGTGTTATTAGAAAATATTAGGAAGTTATTTTCAAAACTCTTGAGTTTCTCGCAATGTTCAGTTGAATAATGATTAAATAATAAAACTAACGGGAATAAATTCAAAAGAAATGGAGCAGAAGAACCAAAGAAGAAGAAGAAGAAGAAGAAGAAGAAAAAAAATCATTTTCGCAAGATTAGTTACGTAAAACAAATAACTGGAAATACATTATTATGCTCGCGACCGTGGATAAGTGAAAATTTTTCAAACTGGGACCGTTTTTCTCGGGCCTTTGAGCTCATTTACTAATAACGTTAACCAAGGAAACATAATCAAATTAAATTCGAAATTGAAATCGAAATAAGGCTGAGAAAAAATTATCGGTCCCTGCAGAGCCCCACTTAATAATGGAAGTATACTTGGTAGGACTGTTGTTATTAATCTCCAAGAAAATAACACATCATCAGAGATGATTTTGCCAGTTAATTTTGTCGCTAGTTAATATATCTCTTAGCAACGGCTTTGTATATTGGGAGGTGGTCAGAAAAGAGGAAAGATCTTTTCTATTGTGAGGTGCCGCTCAAGATAATTTTTTTTTATTTATAAATATAGGGATTTTAAACTGAAACTATTTAAGTCGGTTATGTTTGGAATTCGGAATACTCTGTAGGGGAAAAATATGATCAATAAAAAACTTGGAAAAGTAAAACGTTTTATCTTAAAAGAATAACAGTGACATTCAAGGAGTCAATATTTTTCACCTCAATTGTTTAACAATAGAGTATAACTCCAAATAATGAATGTTATCTGATCCCCTTTCTTCTCTGGGCAAACGTATATTTTTTGAATGGATATAAATTTCAACAAATCAACTTTTTCTCAAACTTTACTTTTATGATGTCTTTTATGCAGACTACATATTAACTCTTTCTTCATTGATAAACAAAGGTTTGAAAACTTCCAAAGAGTTGCAACTACTTGGTGATTTGCTTCCCTTTGTGTATTTCAAACTTTTTTTTATGGAAACTTATTTTGTTAAAATTTATGTTCATGTGTGTTTCAGTGCTGATGATTAGTCGATAACATGTTGAAATAATCTTACTAATACAAAATCTATATTTTCCAAAGCTTCTTGAATTTTAAATGCTTTAAATCAGGAAATTACTTTTTCAGTTTTTATTTCATTTCATTTTTTTGTGAAAAACAACATTATAAATGTAAGATAAATTCACGAAGTCGTTATTTTTATTTAGACAGAGGAAATAAAATGAGACATTAAAAAGTAAAGTAGCAAACTAAGAAGATGGACTTCAAGGAAGATGAAGCAAAAGCGAAGCAAGATGAAGAACAACCGAAATTCAGAGTCGTGTGGAAGAATTTCGCATCGAATACAACAGCGCATGGTTTCTCTCAGCTTCTCATTTCATCCAACAGCTACATCAGAATTCTGTGGATAATCGCTATCATCGTATGCCAAATCTTACTTTATCTACAAATATATCCGCTAGTGGTGCGATATTTACAAAAACCTACCAAGACAAACATTCTACTGCAAGATGAGCCAATGCAAATATTCCCAATGATCACATTATGCAATACAAACGCAATCAAACAAAGTAAACTGGAAGATTTGAAGCTGTCTGATACGTTCAAGGATGACCCAGATATGTTGAAAGAGGAAAGTCGCAAGCGACGTAGAAGGCAAGTTCGAGCGGGCCCTACCTTGAAACATAAATCTACCATAAACCCTGAAGCTACGAAGGACCCTGTTTCTGAAAAGAAGACGTGGCTGTGGGAACAACCTGAACCAGAGCTGGACTTCACCATGGATAACAACTCCTACGAAGAATACAAAACACAAAACAAAATACTGAGTTCTCTCTCCACAATCGCCATGAACAACGGTGACGAGATATTTCAATACGGTCACCAACTTGATGACATTATGTTAGAATGCAGGTGGAAGTCACTCTACGATTGTTTCTCCTCAAAATGGTGGAAAACGGTGTGGCACTGGAGGTATGGCAACTGCTACACGTTCAATATGGACGAATATGGCAATGCTACAGCAACTGACCTACTGAAAAGTAGAAGCAGTGGACCATCCCAGGGTCTGGAATTACATCTGAAGTTGGATCAAAACGAATACTTCAATAACCCCATGACAGAAACAGCAGCAATCATACTTCATGTGGGAGAACAAGGAAGCCGGATCGAGCCTCACTCCAACGGATTCAGCCTGTCGCCGAATTTCGCTCACTACATTTCTATGAGCAAAACAAAAATCAGCCGGGCCGACCCCTTTAACAACGGTACGTGTGTCTCTCATTCGAAAATAGATTTAGGTGCTCGATCGTGCAATAATAGGATCATCACAAAATATTCTGTTCAAGCGTGTCGCGATATCTGTCTGGCTAAGAAACAAATCAAGGAATGTGGTTGTACCACTTACTCGCTGCCATCTTTAACGTCAAATCTAACGTGCGAAGTCGATGATGGCAACTGTTCCGATTATTGGTTGGGGCAAGCCACAAAGGGACAACTGCGATGTAATATACAGTGCCGATTGCCGTGTCATGAGACAAAGTACGAGTTAGAGCACTCTTTCAGAGCATACCCGATCAGAAAGAAGAAAGCCACCGGGAACCTCACCCCGGATGTCGACGAAGAGCTAAAGATTAAGATATACTTCAAAACATTAGAAACGAAAGTGATCAAAGATGAAGAATACTATTTCATGGAGAATCTTATCGGTGACATTGGTGGCCAACTTGGTTTGTTTTCTGGGGTTTCAGCGCTAACCGTGGTCGAATTGTTGTTTTTGTTGATTAACTTGTTTGGATTTGTTGTTATTTACATTAAATGGTTGATAGGATTTACAAAAAACCAAGTAAATAATGACTTCCAGCAGAGTGAAAAAAAATAAACTGCTGTTAAATAAAAGCTATGTGCTTTGGTACAATTATAAACAGTCACAGTTCATTTGAAGAGTGCTAGGTGCTAGATTTTTCGGAAATGACATATTCCTTAAATATTTATAATAATGGTTAAAAAAATTTTCCAGCTTTTTTATTTCTTTTTTTTCTAGCTTTAGCCTCCGTGGACTCCCTGCACTATACTCAACCCAGACGATTCTAACCAATTACGCAAAAACTGACCATCTATAACGTGGGCGACTTTAGCTATTTTTAACTTTACAAAAAATAACTCTATAAGTACCGATGGCAAGTGATCTTCTAAGCGATTTTGAGTACATAAGGTGAAAATTACTTCTATACCAAGGGGTCATCCGCTCCTTAAAAGCGAGGTACCAACCGAAAGTACTCCAAAAAACATAATCTAAGACAGCAACAAGTCATTCCTTCCCAACAACTTTTTTGTTGGATGTTTCAGGGTTCCCACAGACATTTCCAAATCAAAATTCCAGACACAGCATTAAATTGATACCATTTTCCAGAAATTTGAAATGCTATTAATTTTCCAGACATGTAACGAAAAAGACAATTTTTTCCAGACTAAATGTACACAACTATTCCAGAAAAAAATATTTTTCAATAACCACATTACGCCAGTAAGGTCCTAACAATTCAACATATTTTTGTTTAGTTTCATAATATTAATAAAGGTATAATATCTGTCATTTTCAGATAAATAATACTGTATTTAATACTGTCGCTTTTTCGTTTGTTTCGTACATGAAGTTCCGTGTTCCCCAAATACCAAGTTTATCCAGGTACCCCCTTGCTGTACAGTAGGTACCTCCTACGTGTTAAGATATTTCTTAAAAAAATCAATATACAGAAAGCTTTTCTAAAATGTTAACTAGAAATTAAATAGGACCATTATGTACTTGAATACGCCTTGCTTAATGATGCATGATCAATAAAAAAACCTAATTCATAGTTTTAGTCTTTCAAATGAAATTTCCCATTTTTCCCTGTGCTAATTTTGAATATTATTTCTCTGAGTAATAAAAATGAAAATTAGACAAGCATGATGGTCCAAAGGGTGAAGAAAATTTTAGCATTTTGAAAGCTCTAGTTGCTCTAAAATACAGCCCCCCCCCCCCAGATCCTAGCTAGATAGGTATTATTTTCCAGACATTTTCTCGTCTTTTCCAGACTTTCCAAACAGAGTAGTCAATTCTAGACTATTTCCAGACTTTCCAGACTTTTTCAGACTTTACTCTAAATCCAGATATTTTTGGCAGACGTGGGAACCCTGTGTTATGAAAATACTCGGCTTATCAGTAGAAGAAGTTACAAACGAGAACATGCAAATTTGATTTAAAAGAGCAAGATCGAGAAAAAAAATACAGTACGCGGATAAGTTCATCTGCAAGTAATGACCTTCGGACTGTCAGTCTCTTGTTTACTTTACCTGCTATGCTCACAAGTTGTTTCCTGAATTAAAAACCTCATAAAATTTTGATAACTAGGAGATTTTCACCTTTTTGCCACTTAGGCGAGACAAATTTAATTTATAGTTCTACAGGCAGATCGTAAGACAAATTAGGGTTGGCTGTCGGTAAAATAAAAATATTGTTCTCCTAAATCTGGGTCAGCAGAAACCTGAAAAAAAATGGAGCTCTATTTTTCCCAGTGACTTATCTATTTTCCCTCGTTTTCACTTTCTTTTTAACATGAATTTTTAAAAGCATGTTCCTTCTCAGAATATCCAGGCGCAAATTCTGTAAATTTCCATTCAAGTAAACCAAAGCATTTAACCGAGCTTTAGAAAATTAATATATATATTTTTTGATTTAACCACATACATACTGGGTCGGTCGGGTCTGTAGAATAATAAATTAATTTTGGTTCGCCTTATATGGAGCGAAAAACTAAGAAAGAGTGGAGTAATAGCATAGAAATCTTGGAACTGAAAATATCCGGATTTAAGGTTCCGTTTATAATAGGACTTGTAAAAAAGTTATTAGGTTAACCTGGCTAAGTGGAGCCCTACTTGACGGCGGAGTATAGTTGGTGTAGGAGTACAAAAATAATAATTAGAGTGTTAAGTATGAAAGGAATTAACACTCCCCAACAGGGATGATTTTGCCAGTTGATTTTCCCCGAAACAGAATATCTTTCGATCACAAAGAATATCAATTTCGGAGAAATATTTCGTATAATAGGTGGTGGTCCAGAAAAAAAGTTTGATTCGAGAAAAGATATTTCTTTCACAAAGTGATGGTTTTTATTATATTTTATTGTGTTTATCAGCAGCCATTCGTCAAACAGAACTAATTGTAAAGCACATTATAATAAATAATAGAACAGACAGTGAAAAGATCAAATAAATGTTTACAAAACATATTATTTTATCAAACGCCAGGGAATAAAAATAAATTAAATTTCTTGAGGAGATTAAAAAAAATAATTTTCAATTGATTTTTTCAATCAATTTATTAGGTAATCAATAGAAGAAAACAGAAGTAACAGAAGATTTTTCTTTGCTTGAACCAATATTGAAGCAGAATAATAAATTGTTGATGAAGTTTTGGCATTGTAATTCAAAATTTAGGAATTTTAGACTATTGTATGTGCTTCGCTTTGAACTAAAAAGACTTTGAAAATCAAGAAGCAAACTAAGAAGATGGACTTAAAGGAAAACGAAGCAAAAGCGAAGCAAGATGATGAAGAACAGCCGAAATTCAGAGCTATGTGGAAGAATTTCGCATCGAATACAACAGCACATGGTTTCTCTCAGCTTCTCATTTCATCCAACAGCTACATGAGAATTCTATGGATAATCGCTATCATCGTATGCCAAATCTTACTTTATCTACAAATATATCCGCTAGTGGTGCGATATTTACAAAAACCTACCAAGACAAACATTCTACTGCAAGATGAACCAATGCAAATCTTCCCAATGATCACATTATGCAATACAAACGCAATAAAACAAAGTAAACTCGAAGATTTGAAGCTGTCTGATACGTTCAAAGATGACCCAGATTTGTTAAAAGAGGTAAGTCACAAGCGACATCAAAAGAAAGCTCCAGGAAAACCTACCTTTAAACCTGACTCTCCTATTGACCCCGCCCATGCAACAAAGAAAAAGATGCCACATGAACTAGAGCCGGATCTCACAATCGATGACACCTTATACGAAGAATATGAAACACAAAACAAAATACTGGGTTTTCTCTCCACAATCGCCATGAACAACGGTGACGAGATATTCCAATACGGTCACCAACTTGATGACATAATGTTAGAATGCAGGTGGAAGTCTCTGTACGATTGTTTCTCCTCAAAATGGTGGAAAACGGTGTGGCACTGGAGGTATGGCAACTGCTACACGTTCAATATGGACGAATATGGCAATGCTACAGCAACTGACCTACTGAAAAGTAGAAGCAGTGGACCATCCCAGGGTCTGGAATTACATCTGAAGTTGGATCAAGACGATTACTTCAGGAACCCAATGACGGATACATCAGCAATTATACTACACGTGGGAGAACAAGGAAGCCGGATCGAACCTTACTCCAACGGATTCAGCCTTTCGCCGAATTTCGCTCACTACATTACTATGAGCAAAACAAAAATCACCCGGGCCGACCCCTTTGAAAACGGAACATGTGTCTCTCATTCGAAAATAGATTTAGGTGCGAGATCACTCAACAATAGTGTCATCACAAAATATTCTATACAATCTTGCCGCG
>JAUKWF010000157.1:0-15207 GCA_032356525.1 Eutonina indicans
CACTATAAATATGGCCATGGCCCGGTTTTGCTGGCCCTGATTTTATAACAGAATTACACAAACAAATAATATTTCTGGAAAGGACTAAAAAACTTTCAAAACCATTAGTTTGAAATGTTTAAACTTTTTTAAAGGGGTTACAAGCAAGAGAAAAATAAAGATTTCAATCACAACACAAGGGACTGAAAATTTTTGACTGCTGAAGCCCCTAGATTGCTTTAAAATGGATTCATTTTTAAGAACAATTTAATTTGTAAACCTACTTTTCCAGCCCTCAATGGTAAAAATGCACTATTTTCCAGCTTTTCCAGCCCAATTTTCAAAAAAAGCCCTTTTTCCAGCTTTTCCAGCCCCTGTGGACACCCTGCCCACCCTTGGGCATAAAATTTGATGGATGCCATGTAGAAGAGTGCTCAATATTATCTTACAATAATTTAAAAACTAGAAATTAGTGAATGATGACCTTGATATACTAAATTGAAATTTGAGAATTAGAAACCATTTACGAAAAAGTATTATAACGAAAAGATTTTCTTCCAGGTATTTCCAGGTAAATTATGTAAAAATTTAGCTTTTCCAGGTATTTCCAGGTGTCAAAAAAAATTCCAGGTAATTCAAGGTATTTCCAGATTTTTCCAGATCAGTGGCCACCCTGGTATGCCATGGCCATGGCCTTTGCTACGTTTTGAAGGCACTACTACCACAAAGAACGTTGTTAATAGATCCAAAAACCAGGATTTCTTTATACGAAAATGATAAACTGTAAACGTACATGTAGATCAATTGACTTGAATTTGTTATACCAAATCGAAAAAAGTGATTAATAAAGTTTAAATAAGTTTCAGCATTGCGTAACACTTACCACATCAAAACCATCTCCGCCCCTCATACCGTCTCTAACTGCAGGCAGTCTCTTGTTTTTATATTCATAATCCGACAAAAGTACGTTCATATTCAGACTACAGTAACTCTAAACAATTACCTTTTTTAAATGATCAGTTTTAACCAAATATTAGGAAAAATATACTTACCAATATATTCCATGAGTTGAGTCGCACTGATAATTTGCTGCATGGGTGGTAATTCAATCTTCCTGGCAAGTATCAAGACGTTAGCTATACCCAATAAAGGACAAGGTCCATTTTCGTTTTGTGTAATGATAGGTGTTTGTTGTCCTTTCCATTCAAACCACTTCAAATGATACACAGAATTGGTTTCATCATCAACTACTCTTGGTGTAGATGTCGAAGCCTGGTCTCCTGTTGTAGTTTTTCCATCTGCAACTGGTGTTTCTATAGAAACTGGCGGTTCTCCAGATACTGAAAGTTCCATCGAAGCTGGAGATTCTACAGATACTAGTGCTTCTTGAGTTTCTGTAGATACTTCTTGAGTTTCTGTAGATACCTGAGATTCTACAGAAGCTGACGTTCCTACAGTTGCTACTGGAGCTTCTGTAGATGTTTCAGTTTCCATAGGTACCAACAGGATAGGCTCAGGTGTTTGTGCTGGTTGTAGTGGTTCCTTGTGTTCTACAGCTGCAACACCTGAAGAGACATCTAGTACTCCACCTTGGAGATCCCCTGATGTAATACCCAGTTTTTTATCAGATGAAGGTTGTGCAACATTCAAGCTGTCTTCTGCATCAAGATCAACTTCATTTATGTTTTCAGTTTTCTTTTCATTTTCCATTTTGATTTTTTACTAAGGAAAATTTAATTAAAACATTTTGTGTACTGAGGGCGGACAAATTTTCCACTTGTACGACACAAAAAAGTGCTGATGTCATAAATACCCTAAAAATGCCTTTTTTAGACCTTTTTGGATCAGATCAGGTTGATCAAACTCTGATTTTTCTTGTCTTCATTTGAAGCTCTTTTAAATGAACTCAACATAGTTTCTGCAACAACACTATGGAAAGAGGGTACCCACCCCTGGTATTGTACCCAATAGCAAACCAAACTTGTTTACCGCTTCAATTTTTGTTCATACTGCATTTGCATATCCCTACTTGGAATTAATAGGTCTTTTTTATTTTACAGTTTACACAGATCTCTCCTTATTCATTTAAATAGTTTGCCTATTTTATACCTTAAACACCCTTTAGGCCTCTCCCAGTGTTGTGTTTGTTCGAAAACTTCAATAGTGGTACCAAAACAAACACAGAAAGTTTGTTTAAAATGGCTTATAATTTCTTTTTTGTCGCATAGTAATTGTGTGGTGCTGTGAATTTTAGTGTGTTTTGAGCAAATCTAGAGGTTGTCATTTTTAATCTCTAGGGCAGGATTGCCATACTCTGCAACCAATGCAACACCACAACCTATACAATTAACCTTTTTCGAAAAGATTTTAAAAACTTTTCTCTCATCATTAAAAACAAGGATCCCATTTAGATTTAGGGCTAGAAATAAATAACAAATAAGCACCAAATACGCGAAAGATGGTTTGAATAGGAATGATTAAAAATGTAAATTCACAGGGGAAAATATAAACAAAATATTCTGGGAAATATTCTAGGTAAACAGTAGATGGGATACGCGTCTTTTTTCTTCTGATGTGTGGGAGGATGTAAAAAATTTGTGGTATGTATGGTATCCAGACTATAGGTAAACAGGGGAAATATAAGGTAAAAATTAGTTGTTGGACTATCGGGGTGTCGGACCATCGGGGTGTCGGACTATTGGGGTGTCGGACCATCGAGGTGTCGGACCATCGGGAAGTATTGTCGGACCATCGGGAAGTATTGTCGGACCATCGGGGTGTCGGACCATTGGGTTGTTGGACCATCGAGTCGACCCGGGGGCGCGTAGTCCAATGGCTAGATCACAAACCACGCATCAGTGCGGACGGGGTTCGATTCCCTGCGAGTGCCGTTATCAACACTCTGATTTATCTAGCCGGGCCGCGCGCGTGCTGGCTGTGGGCGAGTCAGCTAGCTTGAACCCTAGTCTAAATGGTGGCCTCTCCCTCGACTAGCAATGCTATTGGAGAGGTCTCCATCTGTAGGTACGATATATATATACATTGTAAAATACTTAAAAGAGAATAAATGCATCCTTTCCTTTCCTTTCTCGGTCCGACACCCCAATAGTCCATCACCCCAATGGTCATACCCCAACAGTCTATAACACCGGATGGTCCGACACACCGATAGTCCAACAACTAATTTTTACCTTATATTTCCCCGATTGACCAAGAATATTATTTTTTTTGTTTATATTTTGAATAGTGTGTGAATTCACATTTTGATCATATTCCTCTTTAAAATTATTTTCTTATGCTTCAAGTACTTTAAGGGCAGAAACTGGGTAAGCAACTTCAACGGGGGAGCAAAAAAGATGACCGGGCATAAAAATTAACTGTGCAATTGCACGCTTACGCCCTAAAAAATTAACAATGCACAATATATAAGAATGATTTCAGACCGTAGCGTAGTACTAGTAGATGATTCTGCCTGCCAGTGCCATATGCCACTAATCTATAAACCCTTGTCCCTGTTACCCTGGTGGAGTAATAGCATAATAAATCTTAAAAAAGCGAACTAAAAAAGTTAAAATCTGATTTAATTTCTATTTCTATAGCTAATTTGCAGCGTACTTACTATGTACAATTTCGCAAATATAATTGAATTGAACTGATACCTGACCAACTTGACGACTGCTTCAGTTGGTCGATTTCTTCGAACACTGATTCTTGAGCGCCATAATGTCAATATTTTGCAGTTTCAAAGGAAACTGTTGTATTTGGCACCCCATAAAGAAGCTTTTAATTTCGGTACTTTTACATAAATCAAAAACAATTGAAAATTTGGCAAGATGGCGGACTGTATGGATGATTTAGCTTGGTAAGGAAGTGAATTTTACACCTTCAACTGTTCAATTCGCGTGTATTCTACTGGAATTGATATAAATTTTAATCTTTTAAGAACAATAGTACGTATTTGTAGTATATATATTGTAGATTTTATGAAATTAGATAATTCAATATGATATTTTGGTTTGATCTTTGATGACCTTTTTGTTTAGCTAGCTAGCTATTTTTCAAATATAGTTTTTATTATATGATATCAGACAGAATATAATCTTTCAGTAGTAATGTTTACACTTATTATTAACTACTGATTGAGGAACTCATTGCACAAACAACCATTATAGGCTAAAATTTGGCTTGGTTTTTTTACCTTTTGGTTTGTGTCAATAATATTTCACTGCATCATTATTTGATATTTTTTGAAGATACACACCTTAAAGGTATAACAGGAAAGATAGGAACACCGATAGAGGTAGATAGCACAGTTGACAAAAGAGTAGGAAATAATACATGTGTGGTTTTATAAAAGTAGCTGCAGCTTCACTGGTAACTACACACACACTGAATATGCGCCAAACTTTAAAGTAAAGTACAGGAAAAGATTAACATTCAAAAAGTTATTCCACCTAAAAGATATCAGTCTTTGCCCAACTGAATTCTGAAAACAACTGACTGACTTCCTGTCAGGTCAGAGCTCATGTTATTAAAAAACAAATGTACATACAATATATGATCTTGATGTTGTAATTTTAAACCTTGCTTGTCAGGCTTGTCATTCTGAGGGGATCAGTTGATCTCGATCACCATCGATCGCCTCAAACCTTGTTGAGGTGATCCTACTATCCATCTCCTAGACATAAAGAGGTGATCATATGCTTATTTAAAAATTATTTTTATATTATTAAATTATAATTATTACTTGTCTTCATTCTTATATAAATAAAATGTTGTCAACATTGCTTATTAATCAACATAAACAAAACAAATAAACATGCCATAAACAATGTTTGTGACGTCTATAAGAGACATTATTAAAATCCCAAACACAATCTTTATCAATGTTAGTTTATTTGCTCTATTGCTTAGTTAACCTTACAAATCGATCAGTCCTGAAATTTTTGTGATGGGCGATCGAACGCATAGCGTTATTGGGAGGTGATACTATTATAGATTGCCTGCTGTTTCTAGAATGACAAGCCTGGCTTGTTGAGTGTATGTCTGAAGTTCATACTTGAAAATATTCACAAACAGCTCAGCAGTTGATGTTTGTATTCAAGACGTGAAGCTCCGTAGTTGCCAACACTCAAATTTAACCACCAAACTCTGAAACTATTCTAGCCAAAAGAAGGAGTATCCTTCACCAATAGACCTTTTCCATTAGAGCTGCCATTATTGAAAAAAATTACCAATACAAAAACAATGACAATAATCTCCCGGCTTGTTAGTGTAATTATTGTTACATGCGTACATGATCGTTAACAAAACTATTACAGCACAGAGATGAAGTGCTCTTAAGTTTTATGTTGTTAATATTGGTGATCATATATTTGTATGTAGTGTTGGAAACAACGTTGTGCAGGCTTTGTAATATAAGGCGTGCAATCGCACGCACAGGCCTCCACACACGCCTTAAATTGTCTAGACAAGTTTTTTAAAGCACGCCTAAAAATGGTCTTCTTTAGTGAGGAGTGACTCCAGACGTGTGATTAATAACACGGCTAAAAGCTCTAAAAGCTAGCCCAGGTGTGCGATGTACCACACGCCTCTATATTGCAAAGCCTGGTTGTGTGACCTTTTATCAGTATAGATTTGAGGGTCAACAAAGAGAACAGCTCTAATGGAAAAAGTTCTATCTATAAAAACTCATTAAAGGTTTATCAAGTATTACATATCTACCAGATTGCTAATTCATAAACAGTCAAAAACATTGACAATTTCAACTCATCGCTTGATGCTTTTTTCACAAGCATCCTTGCTGCTTCCATCAATTCTTTGACCATCCACAGGAAAACGACAAGGTGATCATTTGATAGGTTCACTGTTTATTGATAAATTCACTTGCTATTGATAGATGAACAATCTGATCAATTAATGCTTTTTTGCTAATCAATATATATACAGTACAAGGTGATCTATCAACATCACAGATAAACATGGTTTATCAAACAACATCCCAATTTCTGCTGACAATCATTAATGGCTATGGGTTATTGCCCTGTTAATAAAAATGACAAACCAAGCAGTTAACAACACCTAATCTGCATAGACGGCTCTCACAGATGTTTTATTGAGGTTTCATACCTGTGATCTTAAACATAACACAGTTGACCCTCATATACTGCCTAGGGCAGAGTCCTTTTAAGTAAATGCATCAAGGTTACCAGTAAACAGACTGCATTATGTTGCTAGCTGCTCCACCTCTGGTAAGTGATGCTGATGGCAATGAGAGGATGAATTTTGGCATCCTTTGCAGACCTCAGTGATAGTTACAGTAAATTGTGATGTTAGTAGCCACCTTAAACCTGTTGGTTGCACTCCCATACATAAATTTTCATGTTCTAAAGCGTCTTTTATGCTCCTTTTGGTTAGATTTTTTATATAAATATAGTGATTATAGGGATGATGGATTGATTATTTTATCTTAAATTTCACATATTGCTTTAAGTTATCAAATTTCTGATCCCAGATCAATTCCAAAAAGGATGAAAAAGCTGTGATAAAAAAGAATGGTTTTGATATCTTGAAGAGTTCTAACGAATGTTGTTGACCAGAAAATTTTGTTTCAAGATTTTTTGGTCTTAAAGTTTCTTCTGTAAACATAAAAAAGAACATAATTTAAGAAAGATGTATCTTTGATTTGATTACAGTAAAGCACTTTATCATGTTCTAGATAATTAACCCTTCACATAATGATTAGAGTTAGCTTTTGTAGGTTCTGATAACTTATCCCTAAGTTTTTTCTTTCTTATTAGGAGGACAGACCTGACATTATGTTTGACAAAGCAGCCAGATTTACCGAGACTACGTGATTTATGTAGAGGTCGAAAGGTTCCTGATGAATCAAGGCCTGAACTATGGAAGGTAAGGACCAATTAGAAATCTTATATTATTAATGTTTATCTATATAGAATTCATTGGATTTGAATTGACTGAGTGGCCATTTCATTCAAGGACAATTGAAATGTTATACAACTACCTTCCTACCATGAAATGTTATCCACTTATCTCACTAAATGTTACTTACGGGGTAAAACGGCAGCTTAAAAACACAGTACCCTGTGAAAAACTCAAAAGAACTTTTTGTTATAGTATGCAGCATATTTTCAGTTAGATGTCAGATATTAAAAACTTCTACGTTTTAGGTATTTACGGAGACTTCCGTTGACATAATGCTTGTTTTTTATTTGCTTTACATTATTGACTGTATTTAATAAGCTGACTTTCGCCTTCTGAGGCTTGTGGTCTTCAGATTTCTACTGTTTGAAAAAAAATCATCATATCTTGTTTTGATTTCAGGTATGTTTGAATGTCATTGGCAAACCAGATGCTCTGGTCACTTGGGATGGCGTGCTGGACATGAACGAACAAGAAGTTTTAAAAGAAGATTGCTTGATTCAAGCTTGTATGTTTTTATTGAAATGTTTGTATAGTAACTGGCTTAAAGCTTCGTCTTATTTTATGAAAGCATTATGATGATTATGTATTCATGCATGATGGGCATACGGTATATTTGCGATACGTTCCCTAAGTTATACTATTCTTTTCTTCAACATTCACAATAAAAGTTTTCCATATTTATTTCTGTGCAGCCCCGCCTATTAATTTTTCAAAACATGTTGCTATGAAATAAAGCCATCATTAGTGTAAGATCGTTTTACATTCATTAATCGCAGTTATCAGATTTCTAATACTGATAAAACTCTTCAGAGATTTAACAACCTTCGGATACGACATGCAAAAGAAGTCGGGACCTTTTTTTTATTTATTTTTATTTTTTTCTAATAGCGAAACTGAAGCTTACGGAAGACGACGAAGAAGAAGTGTCACGTGACATGGAAGGCCTCATCACCTTTTATTGTAAATCGCGCGGCGAGAAATACCGAAGTTCGAGCGGTCTCGTTGAGTTGCTATCGCCGTTCATCACGTTAAATCTACCGCTTTGTGAGGTGTACAACTGTTTCTACGCCATGCAGTCGAAATTTATACCCAGGTTCGTGCCAAGTGTTATTCAATCAAAAGTCCCCCTGGTAGAGCGTTCTTTGTTTATTGAAATTATATATAATGTTGCGTGCGCTGTTTCATAAAATCACTCCTCTAAAGACACTTCATTTAGTCTCTTGTTTTTTCTTATTGGCTTTGAAAATTATCATTGTTCCATGTGTATGTTATAATTGTGTATTAACAATGTATATTTTATGTGTTAGCTTTCTATTTTACGTTAGACAATTTGAAACACTTCAGGAGTAGACGGACTCTCCCGTCAATTTGTCTGTACATAGCATAGTCTTGGCTGACTATAATGAAAGATTATCGAGATACTATGTAAAGGGCGTGTTAGTGGTCTTATTAACAAATGTAGGAAAGTTAATTTTTGTGTTTTTTTTTTTCAGGGAATGTTATCGTGATGGAAAACCGTTTCATTTGTTTCGACAACTTCTACAGTACCATGATCCGCAACTTTGTTCTTTCTTGGATTCAAGAAAAATTCCACCCGACTCGTATGCTCAAAGATGGGTAAGCTGCATATCATTTCATCGTACCCATCAATGTATCAATAAGACGTTTTTAAGTTATCATTCAAACTAACATTGAACTACTCACAATTCTACATATTTTTGATGTGTTTTATCTACACAGAACGTTTGCTTGTAAAATTTTGCCAACAGATTTTTCCCACGAATGAACATCCGTAGTAGATTACGCGTAAACTTGCAATTCAAGGATATTTTAAAGATTTGGGTGAACATAGCTTTTGATAAGCTAGTATTATTTTGGACGTTTGTGTAAAAGTCGATAGATCAAGGTATAAACGGGGTACCAAATTATACATTGTTGACATTTGGCAGCAGAAAGAAACTTTTGGTATCGGTCGCTGACTGTGTCAACACCAAAGTGTTTTTTATCTTATTTCATGTGCCATGTATTTTTATAGTAATGTTTGTCATCCAGATGTCATTTTTTACCACAGTGTAAAGCAAGCGCTTAGGAGAAGAGTGAATAATAATAAAAATGTCATTGTTGTTTAGAATTTTTTTTATTTTTAATGAAATTTTAAGGACAGAACACTCTCCACCGGACCGTTTACACCACTTCTAAATCCGCCACTGTTCATCATTATTCCTTTCTGTTTTGTTTCAGTTACGCAGTTTGTTTGTTTCTGTTTGCGATTCGGAAGTGATCCATGCAATGTGGGACTATTATTACACTGAGTCCGATCCCTACTTTTCCTTCTTTCTCATGCTTGTCATGGTGTTAAATGCAAAGTAAGTACGTTAAATCTTCACAAGCACAACCGCCCTTTAATTTAACCTTTGAATTGTTTATTTGTTATATGATATTAAAAACACTTTAATCGGATTAAATTTAGCGGATGGTCTAACACTTTCATTTTCGCGTTGATTTATTTTCGTGTATCAGTCTAAAATGTTAGCAACTTTGATTAATTTTCGAGGCTATGGAAAAGGGCTAATTTTGACCGTGTTTTAGCGGATAAGGCTATTTATTATTCGTGAAGTCTGCGAAATTTAATCTCCTTAAAGAAGTCAATTTAGCAGAATAATGATACGGTGGGTATTTAGTCTATCGGAATCACAAAATCTAATATTTATGTTTTATCTTTTAGAGAACAAATACTAGAACTGTCAACAAAGAACAAGTCAAATATAATAGGTTTGTTTTGAATACGCTTATTTTGCATATAAATAATTCAAAATAATATAAATAAGTTACTATATTTCGAGCTTGATTTTAAATAACGATCTTTGTCTTGTTTTCACCCATTAAACTTTACAGCCGTTACACCACTAACACTTGTTACATGACAGATATGTACTAAAAGTGTCTTAGAGATTCTGCTTTTCCAATTTCGATAACACCCATTACTTCTCACTGCCACTATTACATATCACCCTATTCATTGTATTTTCCATAGAGATGATAACAAATTTCCCCTCGCAACTCGGCGCTGACGACATCGAAGATTTCTGTGCTTTGGCGCATTACTACGCCGTGCGTACACCAAACTCGTATAGAAAGGTCAGTATGATAGTGAACACTGTGCGGAATTGTTTTCAAAGCAAATACAATATGACTAGAACACCCTTTGTTATACGTACAGAGGAAAAATAAAAAAAAATGAAAACTAATTCTCATAAAAAAGTAAATTTCATTGAAACAAACCAAATTTAACGGTATCTGCAATTACCAGGGTGGGGAGGTTACATAAACACAAATTTAGGACAAAGAACGTGGCACAAACTGTTGTGTACTGAGACGGGTATGAATTCCCGGAAATCCTACTTCCTAAATTCAAATCTATGCTATGACGTGAAAATGACGATTCTTGAGTTGATCTATGTTCTAGAGTTTATCGCGTAATCTGCCTGTTGCCTACATTCCAACGAGGAATTCAAAAACTACGTTCGCTCAGAGAGGAGAGGCGGGTCCGATGAAAATAATTGTTCTATGAGCAGAAACAAAGACGTAGTTTCTTAGATAAGTAATGTAATGATGAACTACACTACACACCAAAAAGAGGGTACTCTATTAGTTGCATACGAGGCTCCTAGGTGGCTACCTGAGGTATTATGTTATGCCATAGAGACTCGTGGCTTAACAAGGGCCATACTCAAGATTGAATCTAGGAATTCGTCATCATCAAATAATTTTTTTATTATCAGGATTTCCAGCCATTTTTGTTTGGTTCAAAGATCACTGTGAACGACTATATATCAAATTCGTTGTGTCTACAAATATCTTTGGCTGAATTGTTGGAAGCTGTAGAAGGCCGTTCGGTAAGATTTTATACTATTTTTACATAGACATTCTTCTTATAAGTCACCTTTCCTGCGTTTTCCAACGTCTATATACATTTTATTTCAGACCATTAAGCAAGTTAACCTAAGATGTCTTATGCAGGTTTGATTGGATAGTTAGTGTACGAGCTTTATCGGAAAATTTTGAGAACTTTTAGGAAGAAAGTTAACGATGAGTTTTGAATAAGGCGAGACAAATTTAATTTATTGTTCTACAGGCAGATTGAAAGAGAAATTAGGGTCGGCCGGTCGGTAAAATAAAAATATTTTTATCAAAAATCCGGGTCGGCAGAAACCTGAAAAATAATAAAGCTCTGTTTTACCCAGTGGAAAATTTTATTTTCCCTCGTTTTCACTTCCTTTTTAACATTAATTTTTAAAAGCATGTCCCTTCTAAGAATATCCAGGCACAATGTCTGTTACTACAATATGTTTTTTGCAATAGAAGTTGATATTATTACTTGTTTGATTTAGCCACATTGTGTGTCGGTCGGACCTGTAGAACAATAATTTAATTTTGTTTCGCCTAATGGTTTCTAACAATTTTCTTTTACAATTTAACTTGAGTCTTTCAAAAGCTTTTTAATAAATACAGTTTTGTTATGATCTAGGTTAGTTAACAGCTCTTTCTTTTGTTTTATGTTTTTTACCAGAATTCAGACGTGAAATTTTTCTTGGTTGATTGCCGACCAGCTGAACATTACAACAACGGTCACCTGCCAACAGCTTTTCATCTGGATGCTAACTTGGTAAGCACATCACATTCCTTAATTTGAATTTGGTCAGTTACATTGATACCAACAAAATAAAAACTTTAAGGGAATTAATTTTCGCGGGAACTTATTTTCGCGGACATGACCTCTCCTAAAATTTCGCGGAAAAAAGGGAATTTATTTTCGCGGATCTCCCAACAAAGTTAATTTCGATTGAATGAGTTTGAAAAACGCAGTTGGAAGTTTTAATGAAATTTTGCGGATGTGTAAAATCAAGGAATTCGTCTTTTTGCACCATTTTATGCTTTTGTAAAGGAATAATGTATAAAAACCACATTTTTTCGTCTGTTATTTCAAGTGTATTTTCAGAATTTGGCAAAAATTTCAAAAAAAGGAAATTCTTTTTTTTTCAGAAATTTCGCGGGAACTTATTTTCGCGGAAATAGCCAAAAACCGCGAAAACCGCGAAAATTAATTCCCTTAAGGTACTACATATTTAACTATCCTCTAGTAAACACGAAGCACGTAAAGGGATCACGTCCATTCCTCTTTCCGTCAGTTAGTAGCGATGAAAAAATAACCTTTTTGTTGACTGTTTTCGAGTTTGACTATCTGACAATGACAAAGAATTCGATTTAAATTACTGTTTTCTTCTAATGCTCCCGTTAGTGTGCTTGCGCTAATAAAGACACGACTTTCACCTAGTAAAATTTTACCAAGTACATACGCCTCAAGATGTTACAAAATCTTTTGATGGGATAACCTAATTGCCTAAACTAGTTTCTTTTACCAATCACACTATAGATGTTACAAGAACCAGAAGAGTTCCAGACAGCCGTAGACGCTTTGTTTGCCACTCAACAACAAGCTATCGAAGCAGGTTCGAATGCCGGCGGCGAACACCTGTGTTTCATGGGGTCTGGTAGAGAGTCTGAAGATCAATATGTCAACATGGTGGTCGCCAATTTCTTACAAGTGAGTGTTCTTTTTAAGGTGGTTTAATGTTGTGGTTTAGGCTATTCGCAGAATAAGAGCATTCATCTGAAATTTAATTTCAGTTATAAATGAACGTCATTAAACAGAAATATTTCTTAAAAATGAGTGACCACGATGTCATTTCAATTATCAAAATAATGACGTCATTATATGGAACTGACGTAACTCAGAATAGACAAGTTTCAGCAAACCGTTTCGTTTAAACTTCCAATCTTAGTCCTGTCAGTCTTCGTAGTACCGATGTCGAAGGCGTTATATGGACGTTGTTTGGACGTTGATTGGTGGTTGTTTACTGGCTCGGATAGAAGCTTGACTTTCGTTCGTGAGATAAGAATCTAACGAGGCTTGTGTATTAGTTATACATAAGCCGTGCGATCGTTAAGAACACTTCGTGCCTTCATGCTGCCATTAAATTAATATATTTTTAATTTGGCGTGTATACATGGCCCTAGAGTGCAATTTCCCGCTTATTTTCCCGATGAAGCAAGCGCCTTTCACTTTTACAGAACTGGCGACCGATTTATTACAAATAACTTTGACTTTGTAGTTTTTTCAAAAGTAAGAAGTTGTCATTCGGTATATTTAGCATTGTTCATAGTTTTAAAATTGAAGCATCTTTCTAATATTTAGAGAGGCACACATTTCGTGAGCATCGCCAAAGGAGGCTATACAGGTAAGATGCAATGTTTTTTTTTTGTCATAAGTTATCTATCTAGAAATTATTCATACATAGAACAAGAAGTGTTTCCCTGACTCCTACATACATTCGTTTAGCATGAAATTGTTGACGTTGACGAAGTTTTTAAAAGTTGTCAAAAAAATACCGACGCAAAAAAAACAATATTGTGGATGTTTACATTTTTGTCGGCATTTACGACGGCATAAGCAGAATAATATGATTTATTTATTCATTTATCGAAAATTAAGGCTCTACGAAAACGTGTTCTTCCAATAAAATAATATGATTTTCCTACTTGTCTTTTCAGCTGTACACGAGTTACTTGCAGACGATTTAGCGAGCAATCTTGTCGATCATAACTGCAAATATTGTATTGTGTGCTCCCCTGAAGCATTTAGTTCCGAGGACGAGGTAAGACAACTTTCGCTTTAGAAACACTATGCGAAAAGTTCGGATTTCCCGATATTTTCCCCATTAATTGGAAGTTTTTGCTAATCTTGCTAATTTATATTATTATTGTTTTAGAGCCACGATTTTGGCGATATGTCAGATGCACCTCTTTCACCCAGGGTATGATAAAACTTCTTGCTTTCAAATGTTTTAACTTTTAAAAAGCGGAAATATTATATTTAAATTTAAACCATATCAGCCTTCAAAGTACTGGTGTCTTATGATGCCAACCCCCATTCTTAAATAATGATTTTTAGATAAATTTACATTTTTTTCAACAATGGTTTTCGCGTTTGTCACAAATTCGAATTTCTATTACCAAAAACTGGCTTTGTGGATAAATTACGCTTAGAAATACTTTTCAGCTACTTTTTCATTTTTTATTCTTTAACTTGTCTAGTACAAATTCGAACTTCTGTTTACTGCAATATACTTGCAGAGTGGATTTGGGTGATGAAAAACACTTTTACGTTTATCACAATGAGTAGATAAGTTTGAACTTTCTTTACTTATAGAGTGGATTTGTGGATAAATTACAGAGCAGTTTACGTACACGTTCCATTGACGTGAAAGAGAGGCTGGGTAGATTAATCACCGAATCAAAACACACTCAAGAAAGGTACAGTGATAATTTTGTTCAGCAAGTTATCCCATAGAGAGCTTTTTAACATTAGAAGCTTTTCTTGTCTTTGTTGGTGTAAATTAGTATTTTGTATTTACTATTACTAAACCAACTGAAAATTAATTAGTGAATGAATAAATTAATGTTCCTTATAAAAGTAAACATCAAATTAATAGTCACTGTATAACCGTTTTCTAACACCATTAACTTCTTTTAATAGGCATGTTAGTGAAAACGATAAAACTGGAAAACGATATCGAGGTGTGAATTTGGATATTTTCAGTATAGAAGACCCTGACGGTAGGTTGCTGTTTTTGTTTGTCTTGCGTTAATTATCTGATGTTAGAATTACTACATATACAAATAATCCATGGATAGTTTTTATGCATTTTGTTATTCAAAATAATGTTCAGTGTTAAATCAGAATAGCTGTTTTCATATTATTATTATTGTAAGGAATTGAAACTAGATATTTTTTCCACATCATAACATACTTTTAAACGAGCGCCTAAATGTGCGCCATATCCCTTAACTAAAGAGCCACTTTTAGATAGTGTGTAGCCCGATGGTTTGCTTACCATGCAATTATGCGGCTGAAGTTCGACTCCCTAGGTGTGACGCCATTTATTCACTTAGCCGGGACGCGCGTGCTGACTGTTAGGTGAGTCAAAAAGCGTGTACCCTAGGCTAAATCGTGGTCTCCCCTTTATACTAGCATTGTCCAATTGGAGAGACCTCCAACCGTAGATAAAACATATGTAAATTTAAATACTGAAAGAGAACAAATGTGTCCAATCATTTACTTTACTTTACTTTTGTGAATTATTTTAGACGTTGTAGCATCGAGCGGCGACGAACAAAGCGAAGCTGTCAACATCGACACGTGGATCAAGCGCTCTGACGTCA
>JAUKWF010000158.1:0-15204 GCA_032356525.1 Eutonina indicans
GGCGTTGGGAGGTAAAAGCCAGATATGAACTACGACTGTAAAGTGCATGAATGTGAGAGTAGGCCTGCATGGTAAAAATAGATGGGCCAAGCTTTAATGCCGAAGACCCTCAGCATAGAGATATGCTGAGAGTTTTTTCGTTGTGCCTTGAAAAAGTTTGCTTTGATAAAATGCTCTAAGAAAGTGCCCCGAAAAAGTTTAATAGACTGGGCGTTGGGGCGATGATAGTGAGTAATAGATTAGAAAGTTACTAGACGATTCGAGGGTAAACAGGAGAAAAACTTTGACTGAATATCGATTATTTTTCATTCATGTACTATTTTGAAAATAGCATGTGCCTGTAAATTTCCAATGCCAGTTGAGTTTTAAGTTGAAGCGAAAAATTGTAGTTACGTTTATGACAGCGCTAATCTTTCCGATGTTATTACTTGGAGAGCGCTCGATGGCTGCTTCTATTGAAGATTTATCTTTAATTACAGAAGAATACCCGCCCTACAACTATATGTCCTCAGGAGAGTTGCAAGGGATCTCTGTTGATATGTTGATTGGTGCTTATCGACACATAGGAAAAGAGTTATTAGCGGATGATATCAAATTACAGCCTTGGCCAAGAGGTTATCGCAGCGCAAAAATGGGCCCCAATATATTGCTATTCTCTATGACAAGAAATAAAAATAGGGAAGCACTATTTCAGTGGGTAGGGCCCATAACTAAAACGAAGATAGTATTATTAGCAAAAAGGAACCGCAATATTGTGCTAAACGATATTACCGATGCTTCTCAGTTACTCATCGGAGGTATTCGCGATGATATTGGATTGCTCTTGGCAGCAGAGCAGGGGATTCCAGATAAGAGTCTTAAGGTATCTGCTTCAGCGAACTACCTAGCGCGCTTGTTGGCATTGGATAGAATCGATCTGTGGGCGTACGAAGAAAATGCAGCATTCCTTTTTTTAAAGCGCAATGGGCTCAACCCCAATGACTATCATTCAGTTCACACGTTGAGTGAGTCTGAATTGTTTTATGCCTTGAGCTTAGATATTGATTTGGAAGTAGTGAGTAGTCTTCAACAGGCACTTGATAAATTTAAAGAATGTGATTCGTGTCTTCAGAGTATCTTTTCTCCGTATTTAAAGTGAGTTTATCCGCGTATAGTAAAAATGATGTAAAAATAGCCGAGCGGAAATAGAAATCAGTTATTATTTTTAAGATACTAGATTATCCAGCCTATTTTTGCGGTATACTTTTTCTCTCCATTATCGTATTAGGTTTCCCCTAGTGCGGTGGCCCTTGTGGTCATACAGGATGTAGAATGACCGCTTTTACCGATCTTTCTCCAGCATCATTAGTTTTTGTTCAATGTATATCTCAATAAATATCAGTAATAACAACATGTTACTTCTGGCCTACGCTTTTGGGGTCCTGGTGAAGTATCTTGTCGTTATAAATAGTACCCAATTGGTCTGACATAAACTTTGTTAATACAGTTCACAGAGGAGCTTATGAACGCACAATCGTCGGCTGTTAAGCCGCATGTTGCCATTTTAATTCTTTTATCTGCATTAGGGCCTGTCGCACTCAATATCTTTTTGCCCTCTATGCCAAACTTGACGGAGTCGTTGAATACAACGCACGATATCTCTCAATTAACCTTGACGCTATATCTACTTGCAACGGCTGTTTCCCAATTAGTATTAGGTCCTCTATCTGATAAATACGGTCGGCGGCCTGTTCTTTTATTTGGTGTCGGTTTATATGTCATTGCTAGTTTAGGCTGTGCATTTTCCTTTTCAATAGAACAGCTTATTGTTGGGCGGATTTTTCAGGCTGCAGGTGCCTGTGCTGGCATTGTCATTACTCGAGCGATAGTCCGGGATTTGTATTGCAAACAAAAGGCAACGAGTCTTTTGGGATATATGACAATGATCATGGCCGTAGCACCTATGTTGTCACCTATTATTGGTGGTTATTTGGATCAGTGGTCCAGCTGGCGTTCTAGCTTTTACCTCGTGACAATATTAGGGTTTATCGTTTTTATTTTATCGGTGAGTAAACTACATGAAACGAATCACCGTCTGATTAAAGATATTAAATTTAACAATATTTTTTCGAAGTATTCCCTTTTATTGAAGGAGCAGGAATATCTTGGTTATGTGTTAGGGACATCATTTGGCTCTGCGGTGTTTTTTAGTTTTATTGCCGGCGCGCCTTTTTATGCAACTAAAATATTGGGGTTACAACCCAGTGAATATGGCTTTTATTTTATTATGGTTTCCAGTGGCTATATGATTGGTAATTTCATATCGGGAAGATTTGCCACGCGACTTACTGGGAAGCGGATGATTTTATTGGCTAATATCGGATTGGTGTTAGGTATCAGCGTACTTTTGATTTTTAACATCGGAGGTATCTCACATCCAGCAAATATGTTTTTTCCCATGGCAATTGTTGCGTGCTCTAACGGTATTGCAATTCCTAATGGCATGTCGGGAGCATTGAGTGTGAAACCTGAGTTAGCTGGTACAGCTTCTGGCTTAGCTGGCTTTATACAGATTTCAATGGGGGCTTTTGCAACCTTCGTTGTCGGATTTTTCCATAATGGTACCGCTTACCCGATGGTTAACAGTATGGTTATTATGGGAGTGTTATCGATTGCCAGCTTTCAATTGATGATAAAGCATAAAGAATAAGTGTTACTTTGTAGCGCATCCGGCTTTTTATAAAAGTTATAATATCCTATTATTGATAGTAAGTTTTTGTCTTTATTACAACAACAGGAAGTGTGAGTTATGAGACTTTTTTTGGTCTGTTTTGTTACGTTATTGAACCTTGTTTTTATTGAAAGGTTGAGTGCTGCACCGAAAGTCATAGTTGCTGGGGAATTGGCAAGTAATGAAGTTTTAGATATCAGTGTGCAGCGTATTAATGGCCGTATTGCCGCTGCCATTACTTTGTCTATTGCAGCTAATAATAAAGTGAATTTAGACCAATGGCTGCAAATAGAAAGTCGACAGGGGATGTGCTGGCGGGGGCATGGATTCTCGGCCCTAAAGCCAAGACATTGTACTTCACTAATGTAGAACCCGAAAAAAGTTATAAAGTGACAGTTAAGGAAGGACTGCCTCTGACGAACTGGAAATTATTGAAAAATGGGACTTCGCAGTTTATTGAAACGCCAGCAATAACACCGATGCTTGGCTTTTCAGGGAATGGCAATTTATTAGCAAAGTCTCTGACTGAAGGACTGCCGGTTGTTGCTGTCAATGTACCGACTGTCGATGTCGATTTTTATCGTATACCCGAAAAACAATTAGTTTCTTTTTTGTCGGATAACAGCCGTAGAGGTCAATTGGATTTTTGGCAAGTCGAAAATTATTTGAAGAAAGTTGAGCTGGTTTACAGTGGACGTTTTGACTTGAGATTACTTCCCAATCAAACGGCGACTAGCTATCTTCCCATAAAGAAAATAGAGGCGTTTAAGCAGCAAGGTATTTATTTAGCCGTCATGCGTCGATCAGGTGAATACCGTTATAACTATCCAGCGACTTGGTTTGCGATCAGTGATTTAGGTGTTCATCTACGAGTCTATCGAGATTCCGTTACAGCGAGTGTAGTGAGTTTAACGACGGCTAAGCCTTTGCACGATGTAAAGCTATCGCTACTGGATTCATCGGGAAATACCATTGCGCAAAAGCACACTGATGAATTTGGCCTCGCTGAATTCCAAGCAGATGCAGCGGATTCTGCAGAATTAATCGTAGCGACATCGGGGAATGAAACGTCTGTTGTCAGGTTGTTTGGCCCAGTACTCGATTTATCAGAGTTTCCCATAACAGGCGCGCGCAGTGCAGCGCAACAACTCTTTTTCTATTCACCCAGAGATCTTTATCGCCCGGGAGAAACCGCCACTGTCAGTGCCTTGTTGCGATCAGATGATGGTGAATTGACTCCCAAGCAAGTGATTACTTTTAAGCTGAAGCAACCCGACGGTAAAACAGCCCGTGAACAGCGCATTGGCCCCAATGATTTAGGTTACTTCCAGAGTGAATGGCAATTGCCAAAAGATGCGGCGACAGGTGAGTGGAGTGTCAGTGCAAAGTTAGGGGATGGGAATTACTTTGAATACCTGTTGCAGGTAGAGGATTTTTTACCTGAGCGGATGGATCTCACTTTAAGCACGGAAGATTATCGAGACAGCGATAAAGATTTTGAGATAGCGGTCAGTGGTGAATATTTATACGGTGCACCGGCAAATGGAAACCGTGTTCAACTGGAGCTTATTAGTCGGTCGGCGCCGCATCCTTTTAAACAGTATGAGGATTATTATTTCAACAACCCTCAGCAGACAGAATTTAACCAGCGGATAGAATTAGATGATCGTTTGTTAGATAAAAAAGGGATGCTCGATCTCACGATTGAGAATGTTTGGCGTAAAGCTGACACGCCGATGCAGCTAAAGCTCTATGCCAGTTTACTTGATAGTGGTGGTCGACCTGTCAGCCGATCTATTTCAAGCATTGCCTTACCTGCTAAAGAGCTGGTAGGAATACGTCCTTTATTTGAAGATGATATCGCACCTTATGACGGCTTGGCACAATTTGAAAGACTGGTCAGTGGTGGTGAGAAAAAGCTAGCCGCGAAGCAGTTAAAAATGCAGCTAATTAGAGAGCAGCGTAATTACCATTGGGTGTATACGGACAGTGAGGGTTGGACATCTGACTATACAGAGAGGCACTACTCAGTTATCACTCAGGATATAGCAGTAAAAGAAGGTCAAGTAGCTAGTGTTTCTGTCCCCGTCGATTGGGGGCATTACCGCTTAGAAGTCATCGATCAAAATACAAATATTGTCACCGGCTATAAGTTTAGAGCAAGCTGGAGCGCCGATGAAACGGCCCTAGCAGGGCGCCCGGATAGAATTGGCTTAGCAGTGAATAAACAGCGTTATAGCCCCGGTGATCAAGTCGTTGTTGAGATTAAACCGCCCGCGGCGGGGAGTGGTTATTTACTGGTAGAGTCCGATAAAGTACTTTATCGGCAGGCGATAGAAGTGAGTAAAGACGGAGGGGAGATCTCTTTTACGTTGGACCCAAAATGGAAAACTCATAATATGTACGTTTCGGTACTATTAGTGCAACCTGGTGACAACCGAGATGAAAAACTGCCGCGTCGGATGATGGGTATCCAGCATCTTCCACTGCAAAGAGATAGCCGCGAACTAAAAGTGGAGATAGACGCTCCAGATAAAATTGAACCCAACACTCAGATAACAGTACCTATCAAAGTGGCCTCCTCTGCGAATGCTGGGCCGATACAATTAACGTTGGCGGCAGTGGATGTTGGAGTGCTCAATATATCTAAGTTTACCTCGCCAGACCCTTTTGACAGTATCTTTCAACAGCGGGCATACACTGTAAATGCTCGGGACAGCTATACCGATTTAATAAAAGGGGAAAAAGGTGTTATTGCCGAGCTTAAGTTTGGTGGGGATGAAGATTCTGTGCAGGGAGGAGAAGCCGATCCAGAGGTCGAAATTGTCTCGTTATTTTCTGGTGTGGTAGACGTTGATGCTGCGGGTAATGCACAGATTCCTCTACAAATCCCTGATTTTAACGGACGACTGCGCTTGATGGCCGTTGCTTTTTCAGAGCAAAGTTTTGGTGCTCAAGAAGCAGAGTTAGAAGTGGCAGCGCCTCTGATTGCTGAATTGACTAAACCTCGCTTTCTGCGTGGGGGGATTCAAGTTACATGGTATTGGATTTACAGAATGCCAGTGGCACAGAGCAGCAGTTAGCATTGCGTTTAACACTGGCAGATGGTCTCAATTTTAAAGACGTGGCTGGTACCAGTGTTAGTACATTGTTTGAACGGCAGATAACATTGGCGGATGGTGAAAAACAAACGCTTAGATTGCCCGTACAAGCTGGTTTTAACTATACCGATGTTGTTATTGATCTACAGCTGTCGAGCACAGCTGGCGAAGATAAAGTGATCGACTTACAGCGGCAGTGGCTAATGTCCGTGTATCCAGCATGGAGTAAAACCGATTTAAAATGGCAGCAAGTTTTATCCAAAGGTGAGTCGTTTGATCTCAGAAATCAAGTGTTGCCTAAAATGTTAACCGGTCGCTCCAGTGGAGAATTGACAGTATCTAGCCAGCCTCCATTGGATATAGCGGCACACCTAACAGCGTTGAAGGCGTGCCCCTACGGTTGCTTAGAACAAACCACTAGCGGTGTTTTTCCACAGCTCTATATTAACGATAGCCTGTTAGCAAAATTGGGGATAAAAGGGTCGTCGTCTGAAGAGAGGCATAAAGCTATAAAGCTGGCAATTCAGCGCTTACAGACAATGCAAAGAGGTAGTGGTGGCTTTGGTTTATGGAGTGATCAAAGCCCAGAAGAACATTGGCTCAGTGTGTATGTGTTTGATTTCTTAATGCGAGCGCAGGAGCTTGGTTATCAAGTTCCTCGGGTTAATTTGCAGAAAACAGAAAAACGTGTGATCAGTTATTTGCGTAACCCCAATAAAATTCGAAGCTATTATCAAGATATCAATCAAAGGGATAAGTTTTCTATAAGGGCTTACGCAGGCTTTGTGTTAGCGAAGAGGAATCGTGCGCCTCTCTCAGTACTTCGTCATATGTATGATACCAAAAGGGATGTAGCGACTCCGATGGCGATGATTCAGCTCGGTATCGCGCTAAGGATGACAGGGGATCAGCAACGTGGTCGTGAGGCTATTGAGCGCGCAGTAGAAAATATAGCCGGTTTCTCAGCGGGTTATTATTCCTATGGCAGTGCAGTTAGGGACTTAGCATTGTCTAGTTTTTGGTTGCTCGAAGAGGATTTGACTAAGCATTATTGGCAACCTTTATTGCTAGAGCTTCAAGTGAAGCTTCAACAGCGTCATTGGTTGAGTACCCAAGAGCGCAATGCGCTATTTTTACTGGGGCGTATATTACAAACAAAATCTGCTGAAACGTTAGATATAAGCGTCAATGTGGCCAATGAAAAGATACATCATCAACTCGCGAGACTAAGTTTGTCACTTAACGATGCGGCACTACAAAATATGCTGCAGATAGATAATTTAGCGGATGCCGAGGCCTATATGAATTTACGAGTTTCGGGCTATGAAGTCGAAGCGCCTATCGTGACGAATAAAGGATTAAGTGTTGAGCGTCGTTATTACTCAATAGAGGGAGATGAAACGCAGGTGGAGAGGGTGCGCAGTGGCGAAAAATTCATTGTTGAATTAACCCTGCAATCCGAGCAAAGGCTCAGACAGGGGCTGGTCGTCGATTTACTTCCCGCTGGGTTTGAAATAGAAAACCAAAATTTAGCAGATAGCTATAACCAGGATCAGCTTAGCGTCAAAGGAGAGTCGATTGCAGAAATCATGTCTGGGCTAGATATCAAACATCAGGAATATCGCAGGGATCGTTTTGTCATGGCGATTGACTGAAAGGCGCAACAAGAAACTAAAGTGTATTATTTAGTACGTGCTGTTTCAGCGGGGCACTTTATTGTGCCACCGACGTTTGCCGAAGATATGTATCGACCAGAGGTTCGCTATCAAGGAGAGAGTAGCGGCCATGTGACTGTCTTACCTCGGTAATAATAGGTGAGCGCCAGAGTTTTGATTTTGTGACGAGTAAAAAAAGGAAATACGGTAAGATCTATTTAAGCATAGGTTTTATCGTTAGCTTTATTGGATTGTTAAGTATTCTTGATATTTACTTTCCCATGAAAGTTCCTGCCTCCTATAGTACGGTTGTGCTGTCTGAAAGGGGTTATCTGCTCCGCGCTTTCAGTAATGAAAAGCAAGAGTGGCGATACCCTGCCTCACTGCAAGACGTTCCACCAAGGTACATAGAACTCTTGCTTGGCTACGAAGATCGTTGGTTCTATCATCATATAGGCCTCAACCCATTCTCCATTATACGTGCCGCATGGCAAAATTTATGGGCACAGCGTATTGTTTCTGGTGGTTCAACACTCACCATGCAAGTAGCGCGCTTACTCGACCCCCATGAACGAAGCCTATCGGGGAAGGTAAAGCAGGCGCTACGGGCCTTGCAATTAGAGTGGCATTTAAGCAAAGACGAAATTCTACAGTTGTATCTTAATTTGGCTCCCTTTGGCGGGACGTTGGTGGGAGTGCAGGCCGCGAGTATTAGCTATTTTGGAAAACCCTTAAAAGAAATTACCGACGCAGAGGCCGCTCTTTTGGCCGTGCTACCACAAGCCCCGAGCCGTTGGCGTCCGGATCGACGACCAATGGCGGCATTAGGGGCTAGAAACAAAGTTTTGTTCAGGATGGAGCAGCTTGGCCTGTGGACATCTCAAAGAGTTGCTGATGCGCTGTTAGAGCCTATCTTCGCCTATGAGCCTCAAGGGAAAATGATCGCTCCGTTGTTATCTCGTCGATTAAAAAAAGAATGCCTTGACTGTGAAAAGATAGAGACGACAATTGATATTGAAATGCAGTTGCAGCTTGAATCTTTGGTTGGGCATTACAGTGCTCGATTACCCGTAGGGCTATCCGTTGGTGTATTAGTAATGGAGAATGAAACGGGAGCGGTGAAAAGCTATTTAGGTTCAGCAGATTTTCTAGATGATAAGCGTTTTGGTCATGTCGATATGGTACAGGCAGTGCGCTCGCCGGGATCGACATTGAAGCCTTTTTTATATGGCTTGGCAATCGATCAAGGGGTGATTCACTCTCAATCTCTCCACCAAGATACCCCTCGTTTTAAGGCAAGTTATCGCCCGCTTAATTTCAGTGGTGGTTTTAATGGACCTGTCAGTGTGACAGAGGCATTACAGCGCTCGTTAAATATTCCTGCTGTGCAGGTATTAGAGCGGCTCGGGCCAGAGTATTTTGCCGCAAAGCTACAATCAGCAGGTCTGCAATTACAAGGGGCTGGAGCCGTTAAGCCGAATATATCAATGATACTCGGTGGGGTCGGCGTAAAACTTGAGGATCTCGTGGGTAGTTACGCTGCACTGGGACGTGGGGGTATCGCGATAAAACCTCGTTTGAAAAAAGATGATTTAGCCGTTGAACGCTACTTGTTTAGCCCAGGGGCTGCTTGGGTGACGTGGAAAATGCTGGCATTTAACCCGCAAAAAAGCCGCAGTATGAACCGCTTGAACCAACAATGGGACTTAGCTTGGAAAACTGGCACTAGTTATGGTTATCGGGAATCTTGGGCGGTCGGTGTGAGCAAGCGTTGGACAATTGGAGTTTGGGTTGGGCGTCCGGATGCTAGTGCATCACCGGGGATTTCTGGCAGGAAGACGGCGGCTCCGTTATTGTTTAAAATTTTCCGTAGAATAAAGACACCACAGGAAGGTATTACCCGACCCAGCAACGTATCAGAAGTGGATATTTGCTGGCCGCTGGGTACGAAGGCCAGTGCTGCAAACAATCAAGGGCCGCAAAATTGTCCCCGCAAAAAAACAGCATGGGTGGTTGATAATACCATTCCGCCGACAATGAGCGACGAAGGGACATTGTTGAAAACGCTGTGGTACGACAAAAATGGTGACAGAGTAGAGCCCGCCTGTGCTCAGCATATTGCCGCTTCGGAAAAGCGAGTATTTTGGCCGGCTGCTCTTGAGCCTTGGTTGCCTAAGGGGTGGCGGCACCAATCACAGTTGCAAGAGGTATCAGTAAGTTGTTCTCAGTTACAGCAAGACCAGCGGAATATCACGATAACATCTGTTGCGGATAACGCGATTTATCAGCTAACGGCAAGTTCTTTACAGTTGTCATTTCAGGCCATAGGAGGGCATGGGCGCAGGCAATGGTATCTCAATGGTAAGTATGTTGGAAAAAGTGATGAAAACGATACATTACAGTACGCTATCGATCGCACTGGGCGCTTTCAACTAACAGTTGTTGATAACAAAGGGAATGTGGATGCCATTTATTTTAAAGTGCATTGAGCCTGTTGAGTACAGGGCTCAATGCTAGGAATATGATATCGATTATGACTTGAAGGGGTATGTCACAACCGGTTTTCCTTAACTTTCCGCAGCTTTTCTCAATAGCATTTGATGAAATCCATCGTAAATTTTCTTCATTTGTGGCTTTTTATAAGGGAATGTCTTAGTGCAGTCCATTGCGTGTACATTCAAAGACGCACAAGCTTCGAAAATGAGTAGCTCGCCTTTTTGTGTTTGATGGCAAAAGAACGATCAAAGTGTCCCATCGCCTGCGCTTCTTCAAAGCGTTTTTCAGCACTTTCCACCATTCCAGCATTAAGATAATGGATCATCCAGTCGTCGGAAATCGCCATATGAGCTAAGAAAGGCTTACCGTCGACGACCATGATACGGTATTTTTTATAGCTGCCGTCTTCGCTGCGATAATCAATAAAAGGCGCTAAGAAAAATTCCTCACAGTGGCAGCTTGCTAAATATTGTTGCAATGCATCACTGGAGTCTACTTTGGCTAAATCTTTGCCCGCATGAGAATCAACAGGTCTAATGATAATCGGGAAGTTAATCGGCTTACCAATTGCTTGCGCCAGGTTTTGTGTATTAGCGACCTGTAAAAGAATATCTTGCTCAACCCGTAAAGTGAGTGGCATGGATAAACCTGCAATATTTTGCAGCTGCATACTAATTAAGTCCCGCCCTAAACGAGCAATGTACATGGGCTTGTTGAGCACAGGCGACTTTAAGCGAGGCAGTAGCTGTTCTACCAATGGGAGGCAGGAAAGGTTTCTATCGAGCTCACTGATTGCCACCATCGCGATATCGTGTTCTGGGATATCTACTGGCAGAGGCAGATTTGGTGCGATATACAGTGTTTGCAAGGTAAAACCCGCACCCTCCGCTAGAAATTCTAGAGGGGTATTAGTCATGAGGTCGCCACGGGTATAAATCGCTAACAGCTTTAACTTGGATTCTGTTTTAGCGGGATACAAAGTGAAGGATTGTTGTTGTAGTAACGCTTCATCTTGCAGGGCAACGCCGGTCTCTTTATGACCTCGTAATTGTAAGAGTACAGAAAGGTCTAATAGTGCATGAGCGTCGTCTTCTTGCGCTCTTTGCATTAAAAAATTACCTATTTCTGTTAAGTCTTCGCCTCTAAATACACGTGTCATTAGCTCTGCTAGGCCAATCAAGTTATCGGTTGTTAGGGCGTCACTCTCAAATACTATCGGTAATGGAAAGCTCATTTGTTCTTTCACTCGTATTGATGGACATAAGAGCGTAGTAAGCAATAAATAGGCCAAATATCATACGGATTTAAGTTGTTGAAAATAATGGCAAAAGATGAAGTCTCCGGAATGGGTAAGTCGTTTGAGGACAAAAAAGATGAATAACTTTAAAAAAACGGCAATTCATTACCGCTGATCACGAGTAATAAATGCAGCAATAATTGTGGTAGAAAAGGAGGTCAAGGCTTTAATAGCGCTCTGTTTCTTCTTTATAATAGCGCAGACTCTACCTGTTACCTATTGGATTAGAAATGCTAAAAAAACAACGCGCGCACTACATCGATCAAAGATTACAGGAAATGTACCCTAATCCCCCCGTGCCTTTGGATCATAAAGACTCTTATTCTCTGCTGGTGGCTGTGCTGTTATCTGCGCAGTGTACCGATGCTCGAGTGAACACAGTTACTCCCGCATTGTTTGAGCGAGCAGATAATCCTTTTGCAATGGCTGAAGTTCCGGTCGAAGAGATAAAGGCGATTATTAAACCATGTGGCCTATCGCCACAAAAATCTAAAGCTATCAGTGTTTTGTCACAAATGTTAGTCGATGATCACGCAGGGGAAGTGCCAGATAATTTTGATGATTTAGAAAAGCTGCCAGGCGTTGGTCACAAAACCGCGTCGGTTGTGATGAGCCAGGCATTTGATCATCCGGCGTTTGCGGTTGATACCCATATTCACCGATTGGCTCAGCGTTGGGGTTTAACTAAAGGGAAAAATGTCCAGCAGACAGAAGCAGATCTCAAAAAGTTATTTGCTAGGGAGCGTTGGAACCATCTACATTTGCAAATTATCTATTATGCAAGGGAGCACTGCCAAGCGCGTAGTTGTTTTGGGATAGGGTGTGAAATTTGTCGAACTTGTTATCCTCTACGAAAAAATAAAAAAGATACGATAAAGCCTTAGCGTCTCTTTTTGATTGCTCTTATGGCAATTGTGGCTTTAATTGTGTAATAGGTCGGGGTGCTTTTTTAGAAAAGCACGCAGCTGGTGGTAGGTCATCCCTAGTGCGTTTGCAGTATTTTTTTGATGGAATCGCTGCTGTTCTAGTGCTTGTTTGACCAGTGATATTTTGTAGTGACTCACCTGAGTTTCAAAATCTTGAGATAGGGTTGTTGCAGTTGCTACTGTATCTGGATGAGCGGGGAGAGAAGGTTGGCTCTTTTCTGCTGTTATAGTGGAAGATGGTATCGTTTCGTGTATAGACCAGGGCATTTGAAAGGGGTCTAGAATGATTTCATCGATTAATGCGTCTTCATCTTGCTGGCGATAGACACTGCGTTGAACAACATTTTTCAATTCTCTTATATTGCCAGGCCAAGCGTACGCATTAAGTTTTTCTAAAGCACTGTTACTGAAGCCGTGAAATGCTTCGCGATCAAGCTCTCGGCTCATTTGCAGTGCAAAAAACTCTGCGAGAATAAGTATGTCTTCTTGACGAAAACGCAGTGGTGGGAGATTAATGACATCAAAAGCTAGCCTATCCAATAAATCTGCTCTAAATTTACCTTGTTGAGCAAGCTCAGGCAGATCAGCATTGGTGGCCGCAATAATGCGAACATCACAGTTTAAAGACTGCTGTCCTCCTAAACGTTCGAATTCTCCGTATTCGATGACGCGTAGTAGTTTTTCTTGCACCCTAATTGAAACCGTTGCGAGCTCATCTAAAAATAGAGATCCCCCCTCTGCACGCTCAAAATAGCCTTTGCTTGCCTTGATTGCACCAGTGAAGGAGCCCGCTTCGTGGCCAAAGAGTGTGGATTCTAGCAGGGTGTCACTGATGGCAGCGCAATTAATTTTCAAATAGGGCTTTTGCCAGCGTTGAGATAAAAAATGTAGCCGTTCAGCGACGAGTTCTTTGCCCGTTCCTCTCTCCCCGATGACTAACACAGGCTTATTTAACGGTGCAATCAGGCTTAATTGTTCTAGTGCTTGAGTCAGTAGGGCGGATTCACCCAGTATCATTTGCTTTTCCATAATGGTCCATATAACCACAATTAGGTCTGTGTGACCAATGGTTAATTAATCAATAATATGCACTGTTGGAGAGTTTGTTTTTTATTTATTATTATCAATGACTTAGGTTTTTCAAAAAGTTGGCACAGTGTTCGCTATTACTTTAAGACAGATGACATAAAAAATCGATGTCAGCAGAGATACCAATAATGAATAGAGGAAAATAATCATGGGTGTGTTTTCACGGTTTCAAGACATAGTTAATTCAAATATTACATCGTTACTGGATCGCGCAGAAGATCCTAAAAAGATGATTCGTTTAATGATTCAAGAGATGGAAGATACCTTAGTTGAAGTGCGTTCTTCCTCGGCAAAAATTATTGCAGACAAAAAAGAGCTGCAGCGTCGGGTGAAGGCGTTAGAGAGTGAGGCATTTAACTGGTTGCAAAAGACTGAGCTTGCAATCAGCAAGGGGCGTGAAGACCTTGCAAAAGGAGCGTTGGTTGAGAAGCGTCGTGCCGAAGAAGCCGTAGAGGCTGGGGCTGCAGAATTGGCCTTTTTGGAAGAGCAGGTTCAATTATTAAGTAATGAAATAGGCCAGCTACAATCAAAATTAGATACCGCAAAGGCAAAACAAAAGGAATTATTAGTACGTGAACAAACGGGACGCTCTCGTTTAGAAGTGCGTAAACGTACCAATAGAGAAACGCTAAACAAAGCGTTTGATAAGTTTGAGCAATACGAACAGAGACTAGAAGAGTTAGAAGCAGAAGTTGATTCTTATGATTTAGGGCGTGGCCACAATCACTCGCTTTCTGAAGAAATTGACGATCTTGCGATGAGCGATGAAATTGAAAAAGAGTTAGCTGAGCTAAAATCTAAAATCAAAGCGAAACAATAAAAGGAGGATTTATGTCGACAATGGTATTTATCTTTGTCCCTTTTATTGTCTTTCTTGTGATCGTTGCTCCACTGTGGCTGATCCTGCATTACTGGAGCAAAAACAAAGAGAGTAAGGGCTTAACTGAGCAGGAGCGCGAAGTTTTAGATGATGCTGCCAAGACGATCGAAAAATTATCGCAAAGGGTTGAGCATTTGGAAACGATATTAGATGAGCAGCATCAGGGATGGAGAAACTCAAATCACTGAACTGCTCAACGATTAAATTAAGTGAAGGTAGTAATGATGAATAGTTGTAGAAATAGGAAAAGCCGAGCAAATAGGAACAGTGAGCGAGCGGGGACTGAAAAAGCAACGAAGAGCAACGGTTATTTGCGTAACCTTTATCGAAATGATCGCAAAGGAAAAATAGCCGGTGTTTGCGCGGGCTTTGCCGATTACTTTGATGTACCAGTATGGGTCGCTAGGTTAGTGTTTATTAGTTTAGTGATATTTACTTTTCAAATGGCATTGATTGCTTATGTTGTCGCTATATTCCTGATGGATAAACGCAGTGAAGCTGCAAGAGATAACAATGTGATGGATGCCCCTCCACGCATGTTTAACTACCATCAACCAGTGGGTAGTCGCTTGCAAAGCATTCGCGATCGGTTACAGCAGTTGGATGAAAAAGTGGGTTCAATGGAAGGCTATGTGACATCTAAGAAGTACCAAACAAATCGCCAATTCAATGAATTGTAATCAAGCCTCCAGTCGCCGCTAGCAAAATAACCTTGAGCGGCTACTGGACTAATATATTTCAGAACTTATGATGTGCGTATTTTTAAATCTTCAAGAGATACAAGACGTGTGTAGTGAAATAGAAAAGAAGCAGCAGGGCTATCAATTACTGGTGAAACAGGCGCAAGGCCTTTTGGAAAATGAATCGGACTTGATTGCTAATGCGGCAAATCTCAGTGCTTTATTGTTTAACCAGTTGGAGAATATTAACTGGGCGGGTTTTTATTTGGTTAAAGGAAAAGAGCTTGTGTTAGGTGGCGTTGTTGAATAAATAAAAAATAGGCTGATCGTCTTCTACATTCAGTGATTTTTACTCTATTTTAATCGATAT
>JAUKWF010000159.1:0-15104 GCA_032356525.1 Eutonina indicans
GACAATCGAAATGTCGGTAACGGAACTCCTGTTGCTGAGCAACGGATAGTAATTTGTTTGGTGTCGGCGGTGATGACGTTGGTGTTGGTTACAAGAATAGTTGCTTTGGCTATATTATTGTAAAATATGAAAATACAGTGTTACCAATGACCAAGAAAATATTTTAACATACCTTAAAATCTTGTTTCATTTGATATAAATGCTCTGATAATTTTAATACAATGTTCTGTAATGAGTTTGCAATAAAATAATCTGACTACACCCAAACAATGTATCTCCTCAAATCTTAAAAGTTCAAAAAGGCAAGCAACTTCATCATGGTATGGTATAGATGACTTAAATAGATTTCTAAAAGCATAGGATGTGCGATTGCATACACACATTGAAATTTTTCTCGGGGCTTTTGAACCTGTTTTTGTGTGATATGAACAAAGACATTTAGTGCTTAGACTGGTAAGCTCAGTTGGTAGAGCAGTGCACTAGTGCTTTTAAGGAAGAAACTTTCGTTGCAGAAATTGACTGAAAAATATCGAATAGAAAATAATTTTTACCGTAATTTTTTGTTCTCCCGCGGAAGTTTATTCCTTTAAAATATATAAAAAATTGACCGTATGCGAAAGTTAATTGGGCTGATAGCGTGAAAGTGTCTTCCTTTAAAGTAATGCTAAGGTGGTGAGTTACAGTCTTACTTCAGTTTTCAGTTTCCAAACTATTATTATTAACTGGCGGTTACGCTCGGGAGGTCCATGTTAGAAATAAGGTTCTCTGATTGACTGAATTGCCGGTCCGTATTCAGCGATATGGACCTAAATATGACGTAACAACGGGAAATAGTAGATTCAAATGTAAAAAGAAGTTGAAGCCGAAGTGTCCGTAGAAAGGAGAGAAACCTCTTCATATTTCTTTATTATAGACGAGAAAATTGAATCTTTCTTGAATAATAATATGTTCACTCAATATCAAAAGTTGTCCAATTATGAAAAGAGGACTTTTTTTGATACCGCATGCGTACCTTGTCAATTCAGAGTGATTACTGATTTAGATAGTTTTGCCAAATACAGATTCTATTTCAAAAAATCTTATACTTATTGACGAGATTTTCTTTCTCTCTCAAAAACCTTTTATTATGTAACAACATATAAAATATTACGCAAAATATATGAAAACAATACATGTAATAACATTTTGTAACATTATATAAACGAAGAATGAAATATACGATGTTAAATAATAATTCCACAAAATCGACCGCAAATCTTCTCAAAGATTTCCGTATGCTATACATTGTGCGTCAGACCAAAAAGAAAGAAAAAGAAAGAAAAACACATTCAAATTATGTCATTATAACGTGCACAATAAAATGTTGATTCCCCATTATCAAGATTCCCTGATGTTGATATGCGGCGATGCTTTACGGATAGCCAGCAGTCCTGACTACTTAATTATTCTCTTACACATCAGAATAAAAAAAAGAGTATCCAGGCCAGCCGTCAAAGCGTGATAAAATGTTTACTTAACATGGGTTAATTATGTGCATAAATTATCGTCTATTTTATGTAAAAGTCTCTTTAAATTTGTCACAAATTTGTCTCTTTAACTCTACTAATATCCGACGCTCGCGCTTCGCCTCTGGCGAGGGAAAGAAGATCAAGCGACGTATGGCTGGCCTGCAAACGTTCAGAAATAAAAAAAGATCTCTAATTTACATATATATGTGGTGAAGATTTTATAATTTTACGGTTAAGTCTGTACAGAGTACTCAAAAGCATGTATTGTTATTGTATCGGAGGTTCGGTTCGGTTCGGTTCGGTTCGGTTCGGTTCGGTTTTGAGCTGTAACAAATTTTCTGATTCGTACACGCTGCAGCAAAGTGAAGATTTTTTCAAATTTGACTTTTTTTATTAATAATTGATTTCAATAATAAAATGGTTTGAATATTTTTAGTGAACCAATTATTGGATGGAACCACCCCCGCTTCTCAAATGCACTTCCCACTCGCCTCATAGTACTTGATAGGTAGTACTTTAAAAGATAAAACTTTCGCTGGAATAAATTTTCGCGGTCGGTCAATTTTAAGACACTTCGCTTCGCAGGAATAAACTTCTAGCGGAAGAAGAAAAAATTAAGGTAAAAATTATTTTCTATTCGATATACTTTTAGTCGTTTCTACAATTTCAGTGCATTTCTCATTTTTCTGAAAGTCAGGATTTGGAACTCAATGAACAGGTGTGAAAAACTGACAAATTTCTTTAGCAATTTGCTTAAAAATAATTAAAACACGGGAAGAAACTTTCGCGGTTTCACATTTTTTGGCCCTTTCCGCGAAAGTTAATTTCACGAATATTTTTCAAAATTCGTCATCCGCGAAAGTTTATTCCTTTGTGAAAGAAAAGTTTGAAAAATGTTACCTTGAATCGCTATATTGAATATTTCTTTCTTGTTTCCGTATACTGTACTGACGATTGACATTTCGTACTTTCCACCGTCACTTTTGTCAACATTATTGATGATCAAACTACCGTTCTTCCACGATACATAGTACTTAAAACTATCATCTAGAAACACACAAAGACAGAAAATCTCCAATACCCTGAGATTATCATGGATAACTTCGTTTTCATGCATGATTACTTAAAAAGCTCGACGCGAGTGAATTTCTAGACGTTTTTTATATTTACATTTTTATTATTGTTATTTTGGAGGGAAAGGGGGGACTTGGTTGATCATGCACGAAGAAGAGGTTACAATTATGCTAATAAGTGAAGCAAAAAAAAAGGGAAGAGCGAACTCCTTGTGCTCGGGTAGCAGAAAACTTCCTTTTGTAGTCGAAATGGATGTACACATCTTTCTGACCTCTCCAATTTACAACATAAAAATAACCCTTCCCCCTTGCGTGGGGGTAAAGTACTCAGAAATTTCGTAAAAATAAAAACAGGGCCCACGCTACCAATAAAAAAATGGGGCCCACCACAATTAATTTTTTTTTCACAATAGTGAGTTTGATTTTTTGAGAAATGGCTAAAACATGCATTAAAAGCAGCTTTTTCATCACACTTAGTTACGCTGAGTTACTAGTATAAAAAAGGGAACATTCTCGCTGTCAGAATCAGAAAAAAGCGATAAGCCAAAAGTGGTCTACTAGACTAGTAGGTAGGTAGACCTTCAACTTACTGTTTGGTTTGTGATCCACAAACTCTTCTTGGTACTTCACCAACAATCGTTTACTGCCATCATCCTGTACTTTTCTCCATTCAACGAGTGGTATTGAACCAGTAATGTTCACGTGAATCGTATTGTGACCTTTCTTGTTCAAAAGAAGAATTTGGTCTGTCTCCACTTTCCCGATGCGATCTGTATAAAACATAGAGGTTATATATACGTCAATTCCACAGCAATGTTGACATGACTTTTAAGATAGTTTTTGGTTGATTCCAACCCAAGGAACATATTTTGCTCCCTGATGCATGGGTCGCGGCGCTCAGGGCTCCAAGACAAAAAAAAGGCTGTGACTAACGGGACACTCCAGATGGAATCGACGTAATGCTCAAAAAGTGCTATTTTGTGCCCGTCCCGTTAGTCACACACTCTAAATTACACACAGTCGAATCTCTCTATCTCGACTACCCTCTATACAAAAAGCTCGGACGTTTGTGTATTCTCTAGGCTATTTTCATTTCAAACAGATTTGCATATTGTATATATCTTTCATTGTTCACCAGTAAACGCAACTGATGATCCCGAATAAGGGCTAAGAAACTGGTCTGCCGCTCTCACGAACTTCTGGTTAAGTGAAGAGTGTGTGTAGTCAGGAAAACACTTCTCATATTATATATATAAAAAATAGCCTGCCACATGGCTCTAAACGGTAGCAGTATTTTTTTGCAATTTTTTAAAAATTTTGAAAATTTTGAATTTTTGAAAGAAAGAAAAGAAGAAAAGTATACGCTTAGGTCTACTAGGCAGAAATGTCTTCTTGTGGAGGAGGAGGAGGAGGAGTACCAAGGCAAAACTAATACGGTCTCCGCTTTTAGCTGCTACCGTAAAAAAATGAAAGCGAATTAAATAACTTGCAACATTTAATTGTTAACCTTCAGTCTATTTTCTATTTAAATCTTTATTGCCCAATTTTAATTGCCCATGTAAATCAGGGTTTCGTTAGACTGTATGTAATACAGACGATATATTTCCCGCGAACTACATATCTATAATATGGAGTATTTTTTGAGTCTGTGATTAGAGTCTAGGTTTTATTGGTTACCTAAGCTTATCATGTGTGCTTAAATAGTGTTTCGACCATGTTCGTTAACGCCATAAATCGTACACATACGTAGACGCTGACTGTACCAGTCCCGTACGGTATTTTACCTTCTTTACATTGAAGGGTTTGGTACAAGGTAACGTAGACACTGAAAACTATTACTTTCACTCTTGGATTTTCTTATAGCGATATGAAACCACAAGCACATATTTTAACGTATACAGTGAAACAACGCTCTAGCCGCCTCTGTATACTTTAATATAACAGAAAGAAATCCTTGAAAGATTTATAAACTCTTGCAGATTGTTACTTTGTAAAATTTTGGGCATGAACTTGAAAAACTTTACCCACACTTTTACTATAATGTCTACATTTGTGTACTCTCTAAGCTATTTTCATCTCTTTATCTTGAACAGATTATTCAGTTCCTTGTGAGTTCGATTTCACGAACTAAGAGAAAAAAAATGGTATTTTTTAGCTTAATTTCACGAATGACTAAAAAATGTTGACTTCCTTTGTTAACAACTCAAAGAGGTTTTTATGAAAGACATCTTCTGTCAGGCGAACATCTTCCCATAGCTTGCTAATCTTTGAATATCAAGATTATAAGATTAAGATTATTTTCGCGAAAAACAACTACTAAAAATCATATTTCGAGACCGGTATGATAGTGTGTAAGTGTAGCATGTGTTGCTTCTGCAATACACAAATGAATAAACTCTTTCACCCAATAAAGCATTCCCAACCTTTGTTTTTCCACATTTCATTACTTAATGTGAAAAATATCAATGAAAAACCATATGAAAGGGATTAAGGGCGCGTCCATGAAACACGCATTTGTTTTTGTATGAGACAAAAGTAAACGACTGATTTTGCAGTGTTTTTGAAGATTTGAACGTGTACGTTGGGCGAGCTTATCAGCTATAGGTTGAGATAATGTACACGTTCTTTTTATAAGAACATCAAAGTTCTGGAAAGCCTAAAGATGTTCTTAATTTTTCTGACGAAGATTAGAAGACTAAATAAAATTGATCTACCTCATTTTTACTAGAACTTTTTTGTATAAATAGCCTTAAAATGTTCATGCTCTGATGTTTTAAAAAGTAATAACCCGCCAAACGTTACTCGCGAAAAAAAGCAAAATGCAAATATTTTTTGTGGTTTGGTCGAACCGCAAAAAAAGTCCTTTCCGCAAAGACGTTTTTCGAAAATAACGCAAAATGTTTTAAATTAACTTAAATTTAGGAAAAATTTCGCGAAAAAAACTCTATCAATTCTGTCGAAATCCCAGTATTTTCAGTCAAATTAAAAAAAACTTTCACTTGAAATAAATCCATATTTTCAAGGAAATAACTCGCGTTTTCCTGCTTTGAAATTTTCAAAGGAATTAACTTTCGCGAAAATGGCAAAAAACGCAAAAGTTTCTGCCCTTAAAGTAGTTAGGATCTTCGACGTTATTTCAAAAGTATTTCCGTTTCGAGACTTACTTTTTACGGGAAATATCAGTGTCGCAAAATCAGTCACGAAAAAAAAAAAAAATTCTTACATTCCAAGAAGACCTTGTAGTCCACAACAGCCTTGTCAAACTTGGTGGTGCAGCGATATCGGCCTGTGTCTTTTTCGGTGACATAGCCTAGCGACAGATAGGTACACTTCATCGAACCAACATTAAATTCCAGTCTGTTGTCTTGGTAATCCAATGCGTATTGCTCCACATCTGGTAATGGCGCTTTGTCAAAGTAATCAATTTCATCTAAACCTGGTGCTGTCGGACAACATTGGAAGGATACAGCATCACCGTGTTTCGCATAGACAACGATCGGTTTAAGAGAAGAAGCGCATTCTGCAAACCAAGCTGCAAGAAAAAAGAGAACATTATCAAAAGTTTAAATAGCAAAAAAAGTCGGTTCAAGAGGGTAGACCACTAGAACACTTTTGGCTTTAAAAGCGCTTAAAAAAAGTAAAAAAAATAAAAAACAAAATGCCGTAACGAAGTAAACCAGAACCTACCAGGCTACAATCATTTGCAGAATACATTGAGACACCATCAAAAACTCCTTAGGCATCAGTAAAATAATTATCATAGACCCCCTCCCCCTATTTCAATGTTGTTTTTGACCACAACACTGACTTCAACATTGAATCAGGGGGGAGGGGATATGTGTCTCATATATTCTGCAAAAGATTGTAGTTTATTAAGGGCAGTAAAATGTTTTAATAAACTTTCCACAAAACTAACCCATTTTCACAATTTTTTTTAAACCACATTTACTTTTATCTGTCGCGGGTCACGGGTCCCATTTTTCCTCGTGAAAGGTTTAAGTACAATAACGACTTTTCAATTAAACCTCTTTATAAAAGAACGGTTAGATCCACAACGCAATTTCTGTCAAAAGTCCAATCTCCTACACGTATTATTTATTTCGACGTTAAGAAAACGTTTGACGATCCTTTTCAGTTACGAGTATGTGGTACAGTCTGATGAGAGGAAAGAATATTTTACAACCGCTTAACTCTTTTGGAGAGGGAACTCCGGCGGAGAAGTTTAATTTAGTAGTTAAATACACTCAATTTTCCATAATAAGGCGCGTAGTCCAATGGCTAGCATCACTTACCACGCATCAGTGCGACCGAGGTTCAATTCCCTGCGAGTGACGTTATCAACACTCTGATTTATCTAGATGGGCCGCGCTTGCTGACTGTGGGCGTGGGCGAGTCAACTAGCTTGAACTCTAGTCTAAATGGTGGCCTCTCCCTCCACCAGCAATGCTATTGGAGAGGTCTCCATCTGTAGGTCTATATATAATTGTAAATTACTTAAAAAAGAATAAATGCATCCTTTCCTTAATGACTTTGGAAGGCAGATTTGTTGTTCGTATCAGACGTGGACCTAGACATGTGGCGACATTTGAGAAGGAAAGTGTACGCTTCTTAAAAAGTCATTAACTATTACATTTTATAAGGTAACGAGTTTTTAATTATAGCTTACTCTCCTCCTGAAATTTTTGCCACATGTCTAGATCCGGCCCTGCCGTATGCTTGCATTTTATGCTTCAATAAAAGCAAAATAATATATAATACAAGAAAGAAATGAAAGAAATGTATACTTACAATGTTCTTGTGAAAGAAGAACTAATAATAATAAGATGAAGCGGTAACACATAATAATCACATTATAATTTTTTTATTTAGACAACATCAAACCAAATGTGTGCTATCAATTTTAGAAAAATGAAGAACTGACGTCAAATAAACCAGCGACGTCATATAAAAAAACTTTCTTCAAGGCTGCATTATATATGCAGTTGGATTTTGTCTACTTTTTTACTATATTCTTTACTTTTTTTCGATTTCATGCTCAAATTAGACACGGCAAAAGATAAAATGTTGTCCAAATTAATTCTATTGCAAAGTTTTTCACCAAGTATCTTTCGCAATTGGCTTTCTTCCAATAAAGTAAATAATAATTCGTACGTATTATTGTATTCGCCGGTAACAACAGAGTATAAAAAAACCCCCGGAAAATCTATCAAATAAACATACGGAAAACACCCGATTCCTTACCGAAAAATGTATACTATCATACATTTTTTCGAAACTTGTCCACAAAATATAACAAATACAACATTTGCCATCATGTGCAGCCGAAGTTCCTAGAAAACCGTGCGAAAAAGTCCGAAGGTTCCCCGATTATATTCCTATTTACCCCGATATTGCTTCTTTGTTTAGCGTGTGATCTAACACTTGCTATACGAATCCTTTTTTAACAGGGTTGCCAATTAAAAATTTGAATCAAATTCTAGGACTTTTTAGGATATTTAGGCTGATTTTTTAGGACAAATCAGGAAAATTGGCCTATTTTTATCTGCTAATTTAGGACAATGGCCCAGATTTTTAGGACACCACGAATACTTCCATGGGTATGTTATATTCTTCCACAAGATGACTTTGAAAGAATTTTACAATTGTTTCCTTCTAGACATTTTTAATTTTTGTAAAGCAGCCTCTAGTTCATAGTTTTTTCTCAACAGATATTCTTAAAAATTCCAAATAAATTTTCAAAACATTTTAAGAGACTGACGAAAATTTAGTACATTCTAGGATTTTAGGACAGGTGGCAAGCCTGTTTGAAATTAACACCTACCTCTTATCGTTAAAAAGATATTAGCTACAAAATAAGTCGATAAGAATTATAGAGCTATATTTTATTACATATTATTGGTGGTACAAAAATCAACATTTCGACAAAGACGTTCAAAAGATGTCCTATACGCCGGCTTAGTTGTTAAAACAAGGTAAGCGAAAAAATCAGTCTCAAAATCCAACTTTTTCAACCACAAGGTGAACATTCTGGAGCTTTATGGGTGTTAAAAAACGTCGGGTAGAGTCCAACATTTTTTAAGATCTCCGTAAAAAAATTGAAAAAAAGAGACAAAGAGCCAAAAAATTTACCTCACTTATTCCAGAAAAACATTAGTAATTTTTGTACTAAAAAAACGACATAATATTCCTTCATCAATATGGAACTTCATTAATATCCATACTTTATATTGTAACGGAAATTTGAGTATTTGTAAAATAATATGTACATAAAATATATTTGTGAAGTGAAAAATATTTGTGTAGCGGAACAACCAATCGTCCACTTTTCCTTTTCATAACAGCTAATTGAAAAGCCGTCCAATTCCTTTAACAAAATTTTTTATCCTGTAGCTTCGTCGTACAGCCAACCAGCATTTAATTCGCATTCATAACGGCTCGCCCACACGCACGCTATTATTCGGGTATATAGTTTGTCTTCTATCCAAATGTACGAGTTTCACTTTTTCCCTTTTTGTGACTTTTTACCGGATGTTTGAGATGACCCTCCTCCGGTGTGTCTCTCCATTAGTTCCGCTTGTGTCAGTGCGTGAGCTTGAGCGTATCTCTTGAACTCCATACTAAATTCACCTTTTCCCTGAAAGAAAATGGAGATGGAGATTTAATCTTCGCGTCTGATAACAACCCGTCAGATTATTTTTGGAAGAATTTAGAACTGTGCTGTATTCAGTCATACGATTAACCAGGATACCATTTATAATCTTTTCGATAAATGTGGGAATAATAGACCCTCAATTCATTTTCAAATATGATTGCGGTATTTTGAAACCATCAAATTTACTATAACTAGTGCATACAAATGTTATCAAATCATAAATTTGGGAATTTTTCAAGAGTGTTTACTGTTGGAGGTGCATACGGTTGTTTGTCTCCTCTACTCTCTCCTCTGATTTCACAAATAAACTGAGGAAGTTTTAAAATTACGCGGTTAAATGTTTGTCTAGATTTGAGAGTTACTCAGTGACGAATTCTAGAAGTATAATATAAATAATAAGTATAACTGAACATTTAACAAGGAATCGTGTGACTAGATTGTTATAACAAACACTAAATTTTAAACAAGAATACAGCGAGGAAAGTGAACGTTAAACATCCCAAGCGAATAAAAACACCAACCTGTGTTAAAGATCTCAGTTCGTTCGAATACCCAAACATCTCGTTTAATGGCACCTAAAAAACAAACATATGGTTAGTTCAGAAACTTACATCTTTTATTATGATATTTCCGCGTGAAGAAAATTACGAGGTTGATCAAAGTTGAATGTCTTTTGGCATTTTCACGGAATTTACTTCACAAAAACAACTGGTATTTTGCATAATTTGATTTTCCGATAAAACCGCGTAACTTCCTTTCCAACTTCCAATAATAAACTTAAAAAATTTATACACATTTCATATATAGGCACGTAAACAAACACAATAAAATCAAATCAGAAGCAATTCATTTCAATTATAAGGACTAAAACCAAAAGAATCCACGCATTTTTTTCACTTTTTTCTCGCCCCAACAAAGAAACAAAGAAAGTTCTTTCCTTTTAGAATAAAATGTAATACATGGGTGATAATAGATGGTAGGTTCAAATCCCATCGAGGTAAATAGCAGCAGCGTCTGTTGCTAAGGTATGGAAATTTTAAAGAAATACTTACATCAGCATAAACCGTGAAGTATTCGTCTGCAGCCTCTGTTCCCGTTACTACGCCCTTTCGTTTGTTCACGCCGCCCATCACTACACCCTAGTTAGTGATAGATGAATACTAATACAATATTAACTCTTTTAGAGTTCAGTGCGAGGTCTGTGCGAAGGTTGACGGCCAATATTTTCGAGCACGGACCGACACAAAATATAAAAATATAATAAAATATACTTCAATTGGAGAAACTTAAGCGAAAATTATTTTCTTATATATTTCGAGGATCAAAACGTGGTTCTTACTGAGCATAAACAGAACTATTTAAACTACACAAATGTAAATTCTAATATCAAATTTATAGAACTTAAGAATTTACCGTATATAAAATGAATCGAAGAAAACTATAGTATTAGGCAGCGGTTAGTCTCATACGAAAAAGTATACCATCGGGGTTCTTGTAAATAATTATAAATAATTTAGTTTAAACTTTTTTGATTGATTAAGTTTGGCAAGTCTTGTTATGATTTACAGATTAAACGAACACATCCAAGGTGGTACAAGACGTCAGTCCAATGTACAGTCCGAACGACATTTTTAGACGTCTTGAAGACGGGCTAAAATGACTTGTCGTGTCGTGTCGTGTGTCGACTTAATGACTACCTACTTGTGTTTCATTGGGAGCAACGATTTCTACTGCCATGACTGGCTCCAAGACACACGGATTTGCGTTTTCAAATGCTATGAAAAATAAAACAAACAATTAGCTAAGAAACCTGGGTTCTTTTTCTTATTACTCCAATAAGAACAATCAACAACGGTTGATTTTATTAATGTTTTAACTAATATTGTAAGAGTAACAAACACGTATAGCTTAAAACAGACAACACTTTTGTCAAAAAAACAACAACATGCAAAAGTGTATGCTACGTCCAACTATCCAATGAATACATACCCTCTCTTACAGATCCTATAGCTGCTAAGCGGAACGCCAATTCGCTTGAGTCGACCGCGTGGTGCGCACCTGAAAAAGAAATAGAAGAAAACCCGTAAACCAGTGTATTACAGTGGAATTTCTCTAAAGCGGACACCATCGGTGCCGAAAAGCTAATCTGCTTTGATTTTTTATAAGAGTTTAGCCTAAAGATGTATCTATCCATTCCAAGTACACTGTCCGTCTTAAGGATCTGCCCGCTTTAGACGGTGTCTGTCTAAAGTGTCTGATTCCACTGTAGTTAACTTGGTATTGTAAGCACTTGCTCCAAATGAATTATTTTTAATCGTCATCGTTTACAACGGGCTAATATAATATGGTAGCACAGTAAAAAAAACAGAAAAACAGGAAATAAATATTTCAGACATGGGTTTTAAAGGGGAACTGAGGTTTGGAAAAAACAATTTTTTTGATCGCAAAAACTTCTAGAGAGCAAAGCTTTTATACTTCTCGAGATATCGCATTTTTAATATTTACAAAAATATTTACAAAAAAACAAAACACTTCTATTATTTATTACGAAGAAAGTTATTTATTCGATAATCAATTTCATTAATTGTTTTCTTTTTTTTGTGTGCAAAAATAAATAAAAATGTCTTGTGAGAGACATTTTGTTTCTTTTTACTGCACTTTCGCTATGCTACACGGCAAATGATGCTTGGATATGACGTCACAACTCACAAAACTAAAAACCGCTCTTATTCCGTATTAAATGAAATATAGATTGTTTGGTATAGCTTAAAATGACCACCCAGACAAACTCTTTGATATTTACAAAAAAAATCGATGACAAATTTTTGACCTCAGTTCCCCTTTAAAACAATTAATTCCAAAACTTATGTGAAGTTTGCTATCGAATGATCAAAATAAAGTATTACAAGTTTCAAGTGAGTATCATGCAATGAATTTCCGTCAAACCTCTCTTCTAAAATTTTCAAATTCTTTTAAAATCAACAAAATTTATCAGTAGAATTACGAAATTTCTACCCGGTCTTAATTTCTCAAAATTTTAAGTCATTCTTCAAATTCAATTAAATATCCACTGATTTGTTTATGTATACTGATAATTATATAAGGCAATTATTCATATGTAATGAAACCGCATGTTAACTTACCATCTTCCAGTACAAATCTTAAACCACACATCTTATGTCCACTCAACATACCTCTATCACATGCTTCGTAAAATCCCTACCATAAAATGAATAAAAAAAACCATTAAAACAACACTGCATAATGTCAGTGAACCCCAAACACTAAATTTCCTAATTATTTGTGTTTTTTGAGAGCGTAAAATCAATTATATATTTTTACCGCAAAAAAAAATGGTAACTAATACTTTTTCATTTTTCAAAATTTTATTATTGCGCAAATATTTCAAAGTTAATTTTCTAGCGCATCTGGGTGCGGAAAAGCGTTAGCTATGAAACCTGTAAAAAGCGTGTATGTGCGCTTCATGTGTTTTAGTGATACAGTAGACTCTCCATAACTCGAACGCCCAAGGGGAATCGAAAATCGTTCGAGTTATGGAGAGTTCGAGTAGTAGAGTTTTTTATAAGAGTTTGTTAGGAACTTTTCACCGTTCCAACGCATTTGCTCGAGTTAAGGAGAGGTTCGAGTTATGGAGTCTACTGTATATACTTAAAAAATTAAACGGAATTTTCCTCGAATATTAATAATTATATTATATTTTAATTCACTAATTTAGCGGCGTCAATTCACACTTGTCTCATAGCCTCTAAATCATCTGATAACACCAAATTATTACAGTATATATACCTTTAACAAAGTTGCAGCTGCACCACCCATCAACAGAACTGGTGATTCAGCCATTTGTGCATTCTTGATTGCTGTCACAGTGTTGGTTAAACCTTTTTGTGATTGTTAATAAAAAAAATAAGGCGTGTACAGGATTTGATGTCCTAGATCATTGAAGAGTCCCAAAATATAATTTGAAAGAAAGGTGTATTCTTTATTGGTTTGGTTGGTTTAACACTGACTGTATTGATTGTTAATTAAAAATGCATAAAATGAAAAGTACAACAGTAGTAGGGCTACAATACATTATTCGAAAAAAGTTTGAGTTTTTAGTGACCTAGAGGATTGAAGAAACCCCTAAAAAGAAGTTTTGAAAGAAGTCTATGTTACTGCCGTATCGAGTTTTTTATAGTATATTTGCTCCAATCATTTTTTGTTCTAGTTGACAAAATCGTTAAAAGTATACGCGGAGAAGTATTTTTAATTGATTTGGCACCGGCCGTCTCAACAGAAAAACTTCCTCTGCAGGAACATTTGACAATGTCATCCTATTGTGTTCGTTTCATTTCGCATTTCGCACTTAATACCAGTTTTAGGTTTAGGCCCTATTCTAGAAAGAAAGTGCGCCCGTCTACCGGAAGCTGCCCTCCTGAAAACAATCAAGAAAGTGCTCTTTTACAGAAAATAGCTTTAAAATGACAACGATTTTGTCTATAAACCATGACTTTTTCATAAGTAACGGACGCTGCCCTTTCCTTATAAAATAGGGCCTGAGGTTTAAACACAACACCTTCGGCTTATCCCTGCCACAGCCAACTCATCGCAGGGAAACAGAAGGCTTTCTTGATCTTTTTTATTGTTACTATAATCCCTGGGTTTCTTGATTTACTGACAAAGCAACCGCAACCAAAATTCGTTTATAAAGCCTTGTATGTACCTGGACCAGCAGTGACTGCAACCACGCCAACTTTCCCAGACAACCTTGCTACTGCATCTGCAGCAAAAACTGCATTGACCTATTGTAGAAATAAATAGTCGCGAGGTAAAAGGAAAATTCAATACAGTGTTGATGATACAAAATATTAAAAATTATACTTTGAAAAGAAGCAACTGTTAAAAAAAACTGAGTAAGAAAATCATTACAGTGGAAGAAAAATAAGGTCAAATAAAAAGTGTGGACTCCTTTAAGTGGTGTACATGTTGTGTAGTTGTATGATTCATTCTGTATATATATATGTCTTTAAAATATAGTCAGACGGGGTAAAAAAAAAACAATATTTGGAAATTTTGTGTTCTGAAACTCACTCTAGATGTAATTAATTTCTTTGATACACCATATGTTACAGTAGAAAGACTACTATAAGAACATTATAGTTATCTAAAAAAATATTAATGTCTGGCCCAAATTATCCGATAATGGGGTAAAAAACATTATTTTGGTCTAAAAAAAAACAATGCCATTTTTTGATATGTAAAACCTGTATAGAAATAAAAAACCATGTTCTTTTAATTTTATCAATGAAAACTTGTTTCAGAAGACATCTTTATATTCTTCATTTTTATAAGAATTTTGCTAATAGTACGGAGGTACTATTTGGAAGACTGGAAAGAAAAACTGGCTGGAACAGATCCAATTTTATACATACTCCTCAAGTGAAATGATTCATATACATAAAAAACATAAAATTCTCAAATCATGGCAAAATTTAAAGTAAATAATAAAAATGGTTTATGGCATTTATATCTATATATACTGAAGTTTTAACTTTAGTTGTTTCTAAGTTCGATACGGTTTCATGACTAATGAACCAGATAAATTATTTGCTAGCAACTAGTATTTGACCATCTTTCTTCAGACTCAATCTATTGCCAGTGTTAAAAAGGGTTAAGGAGTTTTTACAGACCGTTACAGGGGCGGATCTACTGTAGTGCCAGTGTAACCATGGTAACACCCTAAAAACTGGATAAAAAAATATTTTTTTCTACGGTTATGCCATGCTGAAACCCGAAATATTGATAAGAACATATTTATTATACATTCTTGATATTTTTCATGGCGCTTTTCCATTTATTACATTTTTGATA
>JAUKWF010000160.1:0-15073 GCA_032356525.1 Eutonina indicans
TGATAGTCGTATCTTGTTTGTATAATTGGAGATAGTTGCAAAGCTATATTCCTTCAGATAAATTGCGTCCGCTTTTAACAGGTTCCCGTTGATAAGAGGGAAAACTGCCTATTTATAACCTTTCCTTGTTTTGTTTTCCTTTCAGTCAAACTTCATTAACATTGAATAAATTGAAAGCTACTTTATACTGGTATAAAGTGACAACATTTGGGGCGAAAGAAGTTCAAGGGAGTTCTGTGCAAGGAAATTTCACCATCAAAATGTATATTTCAAGTAAGTAACGACGCTAACACGTTGTATTTGTATTTCGTGCTGTTTGGGCTCCCTTTAGTGGGTAAGAGGTTTTGTTGTCAATATCCTTTTAATAAATTCATGGCACTTATTTGCTTTTTGTGAGACTTACCTCACATTCAGATTCGGTGTGTATTGCTCACGTGGCACGGTGTAATTACTCTCAAGACCGTCCTCCAAATAGTCTTCAGCCTGGTTGCAGGGCTGGCGAAACCGGGGGGGGGGGCATGGTTATTTTGCCATAAAAAATAATTATAGTTATTTAGATAAAACTCATACTTGTGGGTATATAATTTCCGACTTATTTGTAAATTTATGTGTAAATTTTGGGTGTGTTTAAGCTAATCTAGCGTATTATTTTTTGTCCCGTCGGCCCCAATCACGGTGGAGCCTCCTATACATACTAAATATTTTGGCCCCTCAACTTTCAAAATGTATTCGCCAGCCCTGGGTTGGATGAGAATTAAGTCAAAACTCTTTATCTCTCATTATGTATGTGGCAGACTAATACGAATTCCCAATTATATGGTTAAAACTGTTTTTGCGGTCGATTATTTTGATAAGAAACAAGATTATAAATAAACAGGATTAAGCAAAATATCTAAGACGTAGATCTATGACGTCAAAACCTTACACGATTTCCCTAATCTTACATTTGAATCTTCACCGTAACGTTGAGTTATTTCATATCCGTTTCAGTACTTTAACCAGCTCTGCAACATCTTAGTTCAAAGGCTATTCCACTTATTTGAATACACTCCTCTACCGTTTTTTTTTTGTCTTTTTATGATCGTTGTTAGCTTTAATAATCCCGATCTGTACAAAGACAATCTCGAATTAAGACTAGCCACATCTATGGTCATCAGACTTGCTTTTACATAACCTCTAACATCCTTATTGTTTGTCTAATTTCCGTTTATTCTTTTTTCCCTTTATCTAGCCCCCGCTCCATCGTCAAATCTCAGCGACGCAATTTCTTCCAGTGAGGATTTCAACGGCATTGTTATTTTTGCTATCGTCACCGCTAGCCTGTGTGTTATGCTCATCGTCGCCTTCCTATTAGCCTGGGTGTGCAAATGGCAAGCGTTGATGGACGCCGTAGCGGAATACCGTGTCGGTGTGTACGACGAGAAACACTTGAACATTAGCGGCGCCAACCACAACCACAACCTCAACCACAACCATAACCACCATCCACACCACAACGAGGAAGCGTACAAGAAACTACAAAGTTGATTCGCCACAAATTCGTTGTTCGTGTTGTGTTGATAATTCGTGCGAGAGTCTCTAGATTGAATGGGTAACCCTAACAACATACGACTGCACACGATATATCTCGTAACTTTTATTACGTGTGATTTCCGCGCGCGTTCGCCGCTATATAGCGCGAGCGTAGAAAACAATAGGATAGGATGTGGTGCAGATAAAATGTACTGCGTTATTATTCATGAATTTTTTTCAATTGACTTTGAAAATGTCATTTTATTGGTATCCAAATGACGCTGGTATGGGTTTCGCATAGATAAGATGTTGTATGAAGTGTTTTCTTTTGTATCATCCTTGTTCACTTTGAACGTGCGTATGATATTATTTCCAACGTTATAAAAATATCGTCCCATGTGATGTACATGAAACGCGTAATATGGATGTTGATTGGACATTGAAATGACGTATATTTCATAGCAACGATATTATTATTGGTTTAACAAATGAATGCTGCATGCGCAAAGAGGATCATCAGCCTGTTTTGAGAAGAGGCGGAGATGAAGTATAGTGCTATGACGAAAAGACTTAAATACATAAAGAAAATCTTGGAGATTGTACTTTGGTCTTGATTTTATATTACTTATAGAAACTGCTAGTGCAGACTGCTAGCCCTAATCCACCACCCTTAAATTTTGGTATACCGCCATTTAGGGCTGTGCACATATACAATGTAATGCTTGCAGTCATTTTTTCTATAACTATAACGATATACAAGATATTAAAAGATAAAAACGCCAAGGAATTTTGAGAACAGTAAGTTTAAAAATATTTTAAGCTAAAAGAAAATGTCCTAATTTTTGTAGGTCCTTTCTCGTATAACATACAGTTAAATATCCATTGAAAAACGCTTTTAAAAAGAACGCCGTCTTTTTCATAAAATAATCGTTTTTTGGCGCTGTTTACGCCGGTTTATTTACGGCGGTCCTTTTAACCAAAAGTTATGGCAATTTAGGGCCGGCGGTAAAAAATTCGAAAAAAGTATTGATGACTTTAGTTAGTATTTCGTGTATTAAAATTTTTCACTAAAAAAACCAAATTTGTTATAAATATATTTAAACGAAAATGAAGAAAAAAGTACATTCGAATGTTTGACAATGTAAAAATTGTATATCATGTGTAAATTTTTTTGAACAAATATATATAAAATGGAATACATATTTATAGTAGTTTCTAGCACAGTGACCCTACCACACAATGTGTTCTAAATAAAAATAGTTCTGATCTGGTGAAGGGTGTTAAGAAGGGAGGGTAAAGGAGTAGTTTATACTTTTTAATTTTCATTGATTTATACTTGCTTATCTAGTATCTAGTTCTTAAGACCTTATTCTGTGTTTTAAGTGTCAAAATATCTTGTAAAAATATATTTTGAATTCAAAACGCCCTTTCAAACATAAATTATTGACATTTTACTTATCTCATTAATTATGCATGAATCAAATCAGCATTAATTGCATTAATATAGCAAATCGATGACATTCAAACCATACCTAGTACAATGAAGCTTAATCGTGTTAAATTTCAGTTCGAATGCATTTTTTGTTGGAAAGGCATGATTTGGCCCGAATAGAAAAACAAGTTTTGAAAAAAATCGAATTTCTATATTTTAGCAACGCCTTTTCAAAGTTAAAGCCCACTCTGTAGACTTTTGATAAACAAATCGACACAAAACACGCGAGTCGACCGTCAAATCTAATCCCATTAGACTGTCAGTTTTGGTTTCGAGTCTTAAAAGTCGCTTATATTCGTAAGCTTATTATTCGTAAGGTAGCTCGCCTAACCCATTGGAATTCCCCATTTTCCATCACTTTGGTGCTTCATTGTGGAGCAATCCTCTCTAAAAGTGCTTTAAATGTAGATAGAAGTTTCGTACTTCATTCGAAGTGAAAATTGAAAATACTGATTTTCACATTTGATTAGGGGGATAGATACCCCCTTAATGAAAAAATAAGATGAAAAGTTTAGCGTTTATCGCTTTAACAGTTTAAATGGATGGATGGTTAGAAAACTTGGAATGGCCGTTATTGTTATTGTAGTGTGGTATTTCAATAAAAAATGCTATAATTTTGGAGAGAATGAATTACAAAACTTAAAGACATTAAGAGTCTGGTGAAAAGCACGAATCGCAATGCGGCTTTTCATAAATAATTACGTAATAACACAGAAACGAGGTGAGAGTTGTAAAATTCCTAATTATTTATTTATTTATGAAAAGCCGTATCCTAAATCGTTGGCCCTATGTTTTAGCGGTACATACTGATATTCAATAAATAGTATATAGTAAACTACAAATAAATACCAAAACTTTATTCATGTTTGCAGATAATGACATTCTGCAAAATTATTTTCTATTTTTAATTTAGGAGAAATTCATAAGAAAGTTATTTAATGAATAATAGCACCATCTATTATTCATTAAATAATTTTCTTATAGATTTCACAACTGCAAACTAAATAGTAAATAGAAAACTGTAACTAAATGACATAAGTTCAATTGATCAGGTGCTGCGGGAACTTATGTAGTTGATAGTTTTCAATTTATTCAGTATTTTTGTTATAAATTTTTAATTAAGAAAAAATATCATTCCCAGTATGTCATTATCTGCAAACATCAACAGGGAGCCAATCTATAAAAAAAGTTTACTAAGTCCTCGATGAGTAAACTATGAATTCATGACATAAGTTCGATTATATAAAATCTATATACAATTGATAACAAAATCCTCAATAATATTTGAATAAATCGTTTTAAAAATATTTATTCTGATTCGGTAAGACAAACGGAGAAGTTTAAACTGTATCAGCTTTCGAAAATAAAATAATATAATTTATGAAAAACTAAGATGAAAAGTTTAGCGTTTATCGCTTTAACATTTTCTTTAATACTTGATTGTCATAAGTCGTTCACAGCAGCAAATGTTGAAGGGAACAACAAAAAGGTAAAAACTTTCTTGAATAATTTTGATAATTTTAATATTATATATATTATTTTCTTAATGATAAATACTTGAATATTTGGAATGATTTACATATTATTTTCGGCGGATATGTCTGATTCTGATACGTTTATAAATTATTATCGTATGCTTTATGGTATTTACGCAATCTGATTGGCTAATAAACAGGGCATTTTTTCTTTATTTTTCAAAAAACGGTGCAAATAAAAGAGATCAGGCAAAATAACAACAAAAGATTCAAATTGGTAGATCATGGCGATACATGCACTATGAAATAAAGAGCGGGAATAAAAGAACTCGAAAAATAAATGCCGTATTTAACGCGGCACCATGTGATAACTACTACTTATTAATAATCAATAAAAGTATTATTATTCGCAATAACCTCATATTTTAGGCTTTTACGTTTACGTCAAGTTTTTTTTGGAAGTTTTTCTGCACTGCATATTTCCATATTGAATATAAAACAATTCATTAAAATGAAAGTCAGGATTCCTGGCCAACCTAAAATATAACTTTCCTTTGGTTGCATATATTTTATTTTAGTTGTAATTTAGGAAGAGAGTGCAAGCTCTCTCCATGCTTAACAACCCATGTTTCAAGTTAATTTGATCATTTTTTAGAAAGTGAATCACCCTTTGGATCCACCAGTGAACAACCATGGAATTCAACCAACTGTTTTTATTAAAGAAGGTATACCACCAATTGTCAGTGTTATATAACTTTTGAATAACATTTTTACTAGTAATATATTTTATAATATAGGAGAACTGTTTCGTAGAATGCTAGACTAAGGGGGGCTGGTTCATAACTCTCCAACAAAAAATGCATTTGAACTAAAATTTAACATTATTAAACTTCATTGTACTTCATTGTACTAAAGGTGTGTTTTTCGTGACACCGATTTTCTATATTCATGCAATTAATGCTGATTTGAGCCATGCATAATTAATGAGATAATCAAAATTTCAATAAGTTTAGTTTGAAAGTGTGTTTCATGTTCCAGAGAGATTTTTGAAAAATATTTTGACACTTAAAATACAGAATAACGTCTTAAGAACTAGGTCAGCCAGTATAAAGAAATGGAAATTATTATTGCGTTGTGAATCTTTCCCAGGCTAAGAGCATTTATTGAATGAATATTGGGTATTCATAGCTCATTAATTATTCATGAGATGAAAAACAAAGGTTTTTTGTGATAGTCTCGATGGATATATTCAATTAAAAACGAAAAAAGCTAATTTAATTCTAAATTGAGGAAAAGGTTTGGTTAGGGGGTTTACCACTTTAAGGTGCTTCCTTTAAAATAACAAATAAATATACGATTTCCTGATGATGTTTTTTCTAAATTCGGGTAACGTGACAGTGTAATGATGACCATACTTCAACTTTAAAGGTGGATTTACATTAAGCTTTTTTCCACTTGGGCGACATAATCGACGGTAATTTTTGCAAGGGAGCGACCATCTTGCTTGACTGTACCAATTTCAAGTATACTTTCTTTGCATTGATAGGTTTGGTACAAGGTACCATCTTGTCATCTTGCCATCGTGCTTGAGCGAATAAAAACAAACACATTTTGTTCTTATTTAGACTAGCGTACTAAAAATATTAAAGTATACTAATTAAATATAAGGAATATAGTATAAAGAAATGCTAAGCAAATTCAAATGATGGTCTGAAGCAATTAAAATGGAATAAAATTTCAGCCAAATTTTTTCATTTTGTCTCTGTCATTTATAGAAACGCTTGGAAAATCCTTAAAATCATTTTCTGTTATCCCTATCCTGTCATCAGAATGGTTTGTTTCGTTCGATGTTCGAATCATGGAAGTCGTCAATAACTGGAGCAGTTTAATACTATTTAAAAACACACCCGAACATGTTCAAGGTAATCGCTTGCCGGGTGTTTGGGTAGGACCATCAACGACAAAGCTAGTCATAAGTAGCGCTGTGAATTACAGCTGGGCAGCTGATTGCTTAAACGGAGCAGTTTACAACTTGACTTTGAATAAGCTAACCAACATTGAAATCCACCAACGTTACATCAGCAGTGGATCGTACAACCTTGTGGTTTCGATTGACGGCGAAAAGATAAGCAGTGTCGTTAACAACAACGGCCGTCAATTTTACAATGTCAGCGTGAATGCATTCGGTGGAGGCGGTGATAAATATGTATCAAACTTTGAACACACCAATTTCTTATAAATGAAAGTTGGAAAAAAAAACATTTTAATCAGCTCACCAACAAACAACAAACAATTGATCCAGGATGGGGGATTGGGGGGGTTTGGGGGAGGGAACTCATAAGATATCTGAATGACTGAATGCACTTTAAGGATCGGAATTTACACAAAATTCACACTTTACTCGATATTCAAATGTGAACTAAAAATATTTTTCTTCCCTTAAAGTAGCACCAAAAATTGGCTCTTTACTCGGGTATGAGCAAATCATGAAATTTAGTTAGGTTTCCCAAGCAACTGACCGTGTTATAAAAACGACAAATCACAGGCTTGTTCGACTATCTCATACGTGTAAATATTCTCCAAAAATTTCCTACTGAACGCTTTGTTAAGAAAACTATGTGTTGCAACACTGTAATGGGTACAAAGATTGTACCAAAAAGACCAAGAGTATGTTTTTAAAGACTTTTTAAACTGTACTGTAAGGATACTATTTCAAACCACTTATTTTGAGCCACACATACGTTCGTTTTTGAGAAGGAGTTGCCTGCCCCTGTGTAAACTATGATTTGGTATTAATAATGTTGATAAATTTGCAAGGTGACTGACTACCTTATCGGTAAAAAACAAGCCGACTTTTTTTCCGACTAAAAATTAATTGACGATACTTTTTTTTCCGACTAACAATGTTTTGACGACTTTTTTTTCCGACTAACAATTTTTTGACGACTTTTTTTTTCGACGACGATGATGATAATTTAGGTGATGTTAAACTGGAGCATAGGGTTGGGAAAAACAAAAAAATAAAATAAAACAAAACAACAAGGAAAACAGAAAGAAAAATCATTATTTTGATGAAAAGAAAATAGTTTGAAAAGTCGTTTCAAAAGAAAGTTGTCGATATTCTTCGGTAAAAAGTGACTAAACTTGTTGCCGACTTTTTATTACCAATAAGGTATTACGTTACAGACTATAAGGTGCACTTTTTATTGGAATATGTATTATTTATATATATATATAGCACTTCATTATTGTTAGTTTTATTTTTCTCAACAAAATCAAGTCGGCAAACTCATTCAACAATCACAGTAGAGAGAAGAGCTTTTCATACAAACGGTAAGCAGAACTGGGGTGCCGTTTCATAAAGAAACCGTCATAAGCGCTGAGATTTGAACAAGTTTGCTGGCAGGAGAAAAGCACATGCACATGATAAAAAAATTCTTCAGAAAATAATAAATTGTTTATGAATGAATATAATAAAAACTGTTGAAAAAAATTGAAAGTCTTATTATTATATATATTTTCTGTAATCACAATAATAATCGTAGTCTAAGTTTTCAGATGGAGATTTGTGTTGTTTGTGTTGGGAAGTCTGTAAATGACTCGCATTAAAACCATAAAGATGTCTATAAGGAAGGTTAAGCTAACTTATAATAAAGTCTTTACAGCGTTTTTACGCCGGTCTTTAACTAACGCAGGCCTTAATTCCACAATCTTTAAATTTTGGCATACCGCCATTTAGGGCCAAAAGTAATATAATGCTTTTGTAAATAAGAAGTTAGAATCCAGTTTTCTAGATAAACAGAGGGGCAAATCTTTACACGAAGCAAAATTTCAGAAGGAAGATAATTAAAAAGTGATCAACTCCTACCTTCTATGCTTCGTACCCCTCTTCTCTTTTAGGATGTCATATATAAACATCACAAGGCAAAAATAATAAATATTAATAATAATAATATTACATTTAGAGCCTCCTGGCCCTCCTAAAAGAATGTCACTTAGTTTACACGAGGAAACTATGGGAATCACCTTTGCGTCGATGCAACCCAAGCGTCTTGGTAACTCCTTTAAACCCGATATCGTTTATTCAATGGAATAATGTATCTACCAGCCGTACAAACCATGGCTACTGTTTTACAAAATGTTACCGAGAATATCTCAGTTTTAATTAAGTGAAAACAATAGTTCCAATGTGCCAGATGGTGAAAACGGGAAGAAAAAGCGAGAAATAGCTGGTAATGATAAAAACTTAATAATTACAAATTAAACCCTTTACGCTGTATATGTGAGGATCCACGATTTCTTAGACCCACTGCAATACTTAATAGTAAGGCTTTTATCCAAAGAAGCACACCCTGAAAGCTGTATGGTTTGCAGGGGGTTGGATACGCATCTAAAAATAGTGCAATTTATGGGGTTTTCTGATTGGGTTAAATAAAAATATATTACGTAATCTTATTATTACATAAAGGTTACACTTTCAAAATATGGTACATACTAAAACATGGAACGACCCAAAACCAGCCGAAACCAGCCGAAACCAGCCGAAACCATCCGAAACCACCCGAAACCACCAGAAACCATCCACTATTTTTATGAAACCACCCGAAACCACCCGAAACCACCCACTAAATAGATCAAAAGGTGCCGAAACGTACTAAAAAGAGTATATTTGGGCCAAAATTAATAAATTATTCAAATTTAATGAAATTTGGCACAGTGACTAAACAAGTTATACTGAATATGATGGTGATATTCAAATTTTGGATTCCACTGACACCTGTCATTTTTTGGGCCAATTCGGGCTAAAATCGAAACATTGCTCAAATTTGATGAAATTTGGCACAGTGACCAAACAAGTTATACTGCATATGATGATGACATTTATTTTTTGACACCTGTCATCGTTTAGGGAAATTTTCCATTCCATTAACTGTTCAAATTTAATGAAATTGGGCACGGTGACTAAACAAGTTACTGAATATGATAATGACATTTATCTTTTGTCTTTTGAAACTTTAACGGTTTGGAGAATATTTCATAGAAATGAGGCAATATTGGTTTTATATTTTTAATACATAAATAACAAGAATAAAAATAAATCTTAATTATAATACAAGTGTCAACCTTTGTAAAATTACATAACAAAAAATACATACAACGAACTCTATGTATATGTAAGATATACAAAGTTGACGGGGAAAATGTACGAGTTTGTAATCATTTAGTTACTACACCACTTATCAAAACAATTGAGCTTTGAGCAAAAGAAAGCACTGCAGATCCTTACTTAATTAAAATATCTTAAAAGAATAGTTTCACTCAAGACCATTTTTTTTTTCTTGAATGATATAATTACAGTTCTATCGGTTATCAAAGTAGTTTTATTTATCATCATTCAATTTTTATATTCAGCATTTTCCCCTTTCAATATGAACAAGAAGACACGTGTAGCAAACTTAAATTTTCAGCCAACACTTGATAACAAAACAATAAGATAAAATAGGTTTTTAACACACTATTTAAATATCTGAACAGTTTAACAATCGAATTTAATGCCACGTTTTTTTTAAACTGTTCTTTTCCAGACTAACTTTTCTTGCGTTCTTTTTGGTACCGATATCATAGAAAAGTTAAAATTTGCGGAGTAATCCTTTAAACAGTTTGTTAAAAAGTGTAAATATAGGTTTCCTGCCACTTTTCTCCTTTTTCAACTATTATCGATCGATTCATTCATAAATTTTGAACAGATTTTTAAATTTGGCCCAAATTTGTCAAAAAGATCACAGGTGTCAACAATTAAATGTCATCATTATATTCAGTATAACTTGTTTGGTCACTATGCCAAATTTCATCAAATTTAAGCTATATTCGATTTTGGCCCAAATTTGCCCAAAATATGACAGGTGTCAGTGAAATTCAAAAATTGAATACCACCATCATATTCAGTATAACTTGTTTAGTCACTATGCAAAATTTCATCAATTTTGAACAGATTTTTAAATTTGGTCCAAATTTGCCAAAAAGATGACAGGTGTCAACAATTTAATGTCAGCATCATATTCAGTTTAACTTGTTTGGTCACTGTGCCAATTTTCATCAAATTTGAGCTATATTTCGATTTTGGCCCAAATTTGCCCAAAATATGACAGGTGTCAGTGAAATTTAAAAGTTGAATATTACCATCATATTCAGTATAACTTGTTTAGTCACTGTGCCAAATTTCATTAAATTTGAACAGTTTTTCCATTTTTGCCTAAATTTACCCTTTTTAGTACGTTTCGGCACCTTTTGATCTATTTAGTGGGTGGTTTCGGGTGGTTTCGGGTTGTTTCGGATGGTTTCGGGTGATTTCATTAAAACAGTGGGTGGTTTCGGCTGATTTCGGGTCGTTCCATGTTTTATTATGTACCTCAAAGTACATACAAAATATCTAATATGTTATTTTGAATAAGGTTGTCTTGGCTTATGGTCGCGCATTATCCATCAAATCGAAAATCCTTTATCTCGTCTTGTACCCCCTGCCAGCAGTTGCATATTTTGGTATACTAAAGATGGCGACTTTTGGGATTTTCTGATTGGGTTAAATAAAAATATATTACGTAATCTTATTATTACAAAAATGTTACACTTCCAAAATATAGAGACAAACAAAATATCTAAATAGATTGTTTTGAAAGGTTGTCGTGGCTTATGGTCGCGATATCCATCAAATCGAAATTGTTTTTCATTTTAAAATATGAAAACTTCTCATCCACCTACGCACGTAGGTTTTTTTAGATATAACCCCTGATATATAACATATATTGTTCTTTTTCTAATTTTGACTTTCACCTAAAATTAGAAATTAGAGACATAGTTCATTGTGATGAATGTTAGATAAAATATGCATTCAGTGTTGGTGGTGGTATAAAAAACAGAAGAGTGATAGAGGACGTTATTAGTTAATAATTGTGTATACAGAGTAGCCTACACATGTGGTAACATTTCAGGAGAAGAGTGAAAGGCCACATGCCTAGGTCCACCTCACTGTCAAGTTACATCTTAATGACAGCAGTAGTAATTTTAGAAAATATGGAAAGGCCGCAAAAATCTATTTATTGTGGTACCTATGTAAAGATCATGTTCTATATTTTAGATCCGTCATTAGTTCTAAATAGTGTCTTTTTGCTTTATTTGTTTTTTGAGTTATGGCAGGGTTGGATTTAATTTGTTCAACTGAAGAAATTATTTCAAGAATATTGTAATATTCTTGTTTATATACAGTAAAAGTCAAATTTGATAGATGTTTATAAAAATCTTCCATCCCGCTTTTAAAAATATATTTGCGTCCATTTTTCTTCAAATGTTACTTACTTACTTACTAACAATGTTGGAAACTTGAGCTTATTAGCAAATTTTCAATATTGCTCTTTTTCAGTTTTAATCCGTAATCCACGCTTAAAAATATCAGATTTATATATAGAACATGACAGCGGTATTTTAACAATTAACAAAATTGGAAAAGTTGCGGCTGCTAGTGCTACAACAAAAAGTTTCTATTAGAGTTTGATGAAATATTCATTTACATGAGGAGAAAATTCAAGGAAATTTAGAAAAAAAGAAAAAGAAAAAAGAGAAATAAAAAATAAAAAATTAGTGTTTCTTGTAGTTTGGAAGGAGAAAAATAAATGGAAAAACGTGACAAAAGTAGCATATAATACCAAGAAATAGCATACGAGAACGAATAGAAAGTGTGATTTTTAATAATCATTTTTTATAAAGAAGAGAAACTAGGAACAAATGAAGATGATAATGGTAAAACCTGTAATAATAAAAAAGTCGTCTTTTTAGTAAACCAGTTAGTTATGGGTTGACACTTTAACCTCCATGGTTGAAAACAGGCTATTAATGGGCTATTAATAGATAACACACCGGCTAGTTTAGACAGGAAGACTTGGTCTTTATTAACGGGATACTGACTGTTTTTCATCTGTACTGGGAAATATAAAGCCCGAGGTATGTATTTTGACCAAGGGCTTTGTATTAGCCCAGTACAGTTTAACAAACTTTCAATATCCCGTTTATTACCTGGTCCTGATTTTAGCGCATTCTTTTTTATTGTGTTGTCTTTTGTTTACATTTCTAAACAGTCAGTACGGGTTTGTACAGATGCCCTCGCATTTTCCCGCGAAAAACATCTAAACCAATCAAAAGCGCGGATTTAGCCGTACAGCCTTTTTAAAAATGGTGTCCAGGTAATAAAGATTGGTTAAGATACTAATAAAAATCAGGGGCGGAGTCAGACTCCTGCTCATGCTGCTGAAACAGGGGTAAAATTTGTGTGAAGTGATTATTATAGCTATTTTTACGTAATTTCAGATAGATAAATACTCAATATACAGATTTGAGCAGGGGTAAATTTAGATTCTGTATCCGCCACTGATAAAGGGGAAAAAATGTCTCACAAATTAAATGATTGCTTGCAAGCAGTGTTAATCCTACTGTGAAAGTTTGACCAAACTTTGGGAACAATTTTGTTTCTTGTTTCCCGTGAAGTGTTCTATAATAATTAAATGTGTTTCATGTTCTTAAAAAAGAAATTCTTCAGATATCCTTTTTTCTTAAAAGTGTGTTTCTTTAATTTGCCAACCGAACCGTTTGTAACACCATTTTGTGTTTTTTTAATAATGTTCCAGTCTAGTCACATAAGACATCTTTACAATGTATTATCAACATATTTTCTAAGTCTTTTCAATTTTATTTTGTGTTGTTATTATGCTATTTTAAAAGGTGCGAAAGTTTGAAATATCGTTTGCTTTCACAAACATTAGAAACATAGAATACACCATATGATATATTATGAAGTTTCGACTGTCTAGAAAAAGATATTACTATTATCACACTATATATATTCATTAACTCGTAAAAGACAGAGGATAAGGGATGGAAAGCTTATCCATTTCAGCTGTTTTAAACGAAGATAGTATCGTCTTTTATCAACATATGGATTGATTGATTCTTTATATAACTATTAATGTCATTAATTATTAATTATTAATTAATTTTGATTTGCATATTTTCATTATGTTGTAACGACACAACCGTCATTTAAACGTCGACGTCGACTTATCGGCGTTATTTTGACGGCATTGGTCTTTTGGTTGTTTTGACTATGAAATAACGGCGTAATACTGACGAGAGTAATATTTATATGATCAGGTATGACAAGGACGTTCTTTTACAGGTCTACATCCGCCACTAAAAAGACTGAAATCAATCAAAATTTAGTAATTAAAATTCATTAATAATAATGATATCGTTTTAATGTTTAAAATTAGTGATAGCATTTGATTTGTTTATTTTTATAGTTTGAAATACCTTTTTTTTTTTAAATCATCATACCTAGAGTAGTAATGCATACCTAAGATCTAATCAAATTAAAGTGGTAATGGCATATTTTTTTCGAAAGCAAATGATTCAATGAGTGTAGTAAAAATAACATACATATTTTTATTTTTAAGAAAATGTTTTTTATCATTCTTAAATAACAAGGTCCTGCTGTGTGGTTAAAAGTTTATCTGAGTTTTTTGTTAATTTTTTTTACTGTTGAAAATTCTTTTCGTTTGTTAAATTGCATAAAAAAAGTTTCTTGAACTTTACGTTTTATGACTTGAAGGAATTCGGAATTTTGACAGTCAATTTAGATCTAGTGCATAGTATCTCAGCTAGAAGTTGAGACGGAGAAAGAATTTAAACTGTAATTGATAAATTATGATTGAGACTTTATTAATTGTAATTGTAATTTACCTATTAATTAGTGGATGTTGATGGATGAGACAGCTCTAAAGATGAATGAAATATCCTGGAGAGTGAGAAAGTTACTTGTAACTAATTAAAAGAATCTCGAAAACGAATCTAAAGGTACTGCATTATGTAAGAAGAGGGGACGAGATTATCATTATTTAGAAAATTCTATTTATAATGGCATTTTAATGAAAGTTTACTCTCCCTCAGCTTTTATACCAACCAAAGATATAGAAATACTAACTTTAAACAAATGATAACAGTATGTTTCTTTCTACGAGAATAATCTGGTGGTACAATAGATACAACCTTTATGATACAACATGCAAACAAAAGCATTTTCTATGGACTTTGAGTTTTCCTTTCTTTGTCGCCAATATTTAGCAAACCTATTTCGGATCAAAAAAGTGTTTTAGAGTATAACAACATCCATCTTGAAGAAAGTATAATCATCTTGCTCAAAAATCCCTGAAAAAGTTTTGACAAATAATGTTTATGCAGGGCCACCCGTCATTTAGCTCTCGCTCAAAAGTTTAAGTGAGCTAGCCCGGCTAGAAATAAGCTTTTGTCCGAATCTTATAAAGATGTCCGAATTATTGTTTTATCTGATGATGAACCGTTCGCTCAACATCCAGATAACATTCATATAATGTTATATATAGACTTCCTATGGCACAGCTTTGCATTGTATCATTTACAGTGCTAGTGTTTACATTAAAGTTTTTACAAAAAACATTTTGAAACAAAACAATTTAATGAGAGAAACAAATTTTAAAACGTCCGCCTTAAAATGTATGTTTTTCGGCTTAAC
>JAUKWF010000161.1:0-15053 GCA_032356525.1 Eutonina indicans
CAAATTCTCGGCATGGATGTCTCTATGTGAGAAAATAGTATATAAATAGTTATGTAAGTAGATAAACATATCCCAAGATGAAGCTCAATTGAGCTTTTCTCTCTTTTTACCAGCTGGCTAATCTAATCTATCGATTCTTGGTTGATAGTATTCCTTTGCACCAAGAGGCCAGACTTTATATCGTTGTTAGAAAAATGTCTGATACCCCTAGGGAATTTATCGAAGTTTCATAACGGTCAAGATTATCGTCCGTGCAGCGGTATGTAAGTTCAAAAACATATAAATTTAACACTATAATTATTTTGAATAGAAAACAATGGGGCCATTCACATAGTACGTTCCTTGTGAAAGCGTACGGTAGGCCAAAACTTGCAGCAGGAGAGAGGGAAGGAGGGAGGGTCTTAGTTTCGTGCGTACGTACTATATGAATGACGCTTATTATCATGAATTTAAAGTTAAAGATATCCCACGTAAAACAATTTGCAAAAATACAAGTGTTACAAAAGTAGAATTAAATAAGGTGTATATTAGAAGTATGTAATTTATAGGGTAATATTTAACCGTTTGGATTTTGTTAATTATACCATTATAAGTTCATCATTCAAATAACAGTTACACACTTTACCTTTTTGATTGAATCAGTAAAAACGATATCAAACATCTCTTGAAATTGTTTTGCATTTAATGAAGTTGTTGGCACATTTTCCAGATACTAAAGTGAATTCAACAGTAAAAATATATAAAATAAAAAAAACACTTGGGAATACGGTGGAATCCGGCTAAAGACGGACATAGTATAAAGCGGACAGCTCTATAAGACGGACAGTGTATTTGGAACGGATAGATAGATCTTAGGCTCAGCTCTTACAAAAAATCTCTATAACGCGGACCATTTTATTTTGAACCGATTGTGTCCGCTTTAGATATATTTAACTGTATTTAACATTACTGGCAAATGAAGTATCGCAGTAAAGCTTGAAAGTGGTTGAAAAATTGAAACAGTTTCGCTGACTATATGTTTTCCTCTCTGACCGAAATTCTAGCTAGCCGGAGTATTTGAAAGATATTTTGCCGACCTACGATGAATTTAAGGTCAGCATTGCCGTCATGAGGCCTAGATCGGCATTTCAAAATCTAGCTTGATCGTGAACAAACAGTATTGAACAGTAACAGACCTTATGAAGATCATCAAATTTCAGTTGTTTAGGTCGGCATGCCGAAAATGTTATACAAGAAGGTGGGAATTTTATGCCAACCTTAGAAAGTAATGTAAATTCAGAGGACTGCTAGTCTAGCTAGTCTAGCTATAAGTAATTACCTCTAACATGTACGGTTTGTATCTATGTTTCTTTGAAAAACTAATGATATCAATTAACGTTTTAATTGTCACAACTTCAACCATAGCGCTAAAATGAAAATGGATAAAAGCAATGTACATTGTGTGAACTACCATAGGAGAAAAGCATTTTAAGTATCGTTGATATCAATTTATTTGAAGGAATGGAGGTAATTTGAACATTTTAAAATGAATACCTTCCAACGGGAATACAATTGTTAGATAAATAAATACAGTAAAATCTTCTTTGGTCACTTCAAGCAGTAAAAGTTATTCCCTGTAATTAAAATTTTTCAATAACTGCTAGCAGTTTGTTTGTCCTCGTGAGCATTCAGAATACATAGAATCTAACCCTAAACATTTGCAAATATAAAACGCCTGAAATTCAATTTGGTTCAGTTCAAATTTTGAAAAGATTTCGAAACTATCATGTAACGTAAAATACCTAGGTGATTCTAAAGGTGTTTGGTAGAACGACATCCCTCTCAGAACTTCAAATGCAGCTCTTACTCCAACGCGACGTCTCAAAAAACTACTCTGCATTGTTTTCTAAAAAAAATTAAATTGAGTTAATTTTTAATGATTAACAATAAATATGAAATTAAACTTGACTATACCAAACTTTATCATTGTAGTAGTTGAGAAATTGTTCGATTTGTTGTGTAGGCTTGTAGTATGCAGGTTTTTTTTCCACCAGCCCAAACGCATCAACCATAAGAACCCGCCAGGAATTCGCTCTTCAATCTACCTAATGCGCAATAAACTGCATGTTTGTAAGGGTTCCTGGCTGTGCATTGGCGATAGCTCATATGATAATTAAAGTTCTGGTTATAATATCTATTTACTCTAGAGTAAAATAGAAAAACTGTATTTTTGTTGTTTTTTCTAATAGACATGTGTTCTTTCAGACGAATAGATAAAATTGAGGTAATGAATTAAGGTACGAGCACTATATTTGATACTCATTTAAATGCATTCAATTATTTCCTACTGCAGTATTATTGAAATAATGATAATTTTCTTACAGTAAATGATCCTTTGAATTGATTGTAGATGACAGCCAGCAGAACGTTCATAAAGAAATACATCCCTTTGAAAATGAAAGAATAACTATGTAAGTATGTGAATGTAATTAGTAGAAAACAAGAATAAAGTAAAAAGTCACGATGTTAACCAAGAAAATCCGAGCCGGCTTATTTTGTACAATTAAAATACAGGGGTGGATCAAGCCAAAAATTAAGGGGTTCGGAAAATAAGAAACGTTCGCAGGTTATAAACCTCTAGATCTCCCCCTGTAGTAAGGTAAGATTTAGATCATGCTAGGGTAGCATTAAGCATACCACTCCTCACGTCTGCTACAAATCAAGGTAACGGATAGGTATCTTTTAGGTGTCTTTTTAAGTTTAAAAATCTCAAATTGTGGACAACAAAATTTGAGAAAATCTAATATTGTGATATTAAAAACGCTTTCGATAAAAATCCGCGAAAGTTTCTCCCGCAGTAAAATTCTTATAAAAAAGTATATATATGATTACAACGGTACTTACCAATGGCCAGGAATAAGATGAAATAAATGGCGTAGAATCGGTTATCAGAGTACGCTGGCATCATTACTATAAAATAAATAAAAACTTGATCAATAATAAATTCACGGGTATTTTTTAAACTTCGCTTCAAAATTCTCGATAAATCAATTTCCCTACTGCCTCGTGTTCAAAGGTATCACTTACAAATGTGAGAGATAAGAAGATGAGATAAGATAACGTTTAATGTTGATAATAAAGTTTACAAGATATTACTGGGGTATAACATATTAACTTTTCCAAAGCGTATAGCTAGTCATAAAAGTGGGGTAGCCACCTTAAATTTAGTTACCACTTACCCCTTTAGTTACCAGTTTTATTTGAAAATGTATATCACCCGTATAATATTTTTTTTCTCGGTATAATAGCTAGTGAAAATAGATTTGAGAAGTAGGCATTATCCAGGAAATACGATGAACATACATATCAAACACAATTAAGTTTTTCAAAAAAAATGTTGCCATACTAACGATGAACTAAAATAATTCAACTTACCGTCAGGATTATTTGCAGTCGTCAGCAGAATAACCAAAGACATAACAGATTGACCAAGGTCACCAAAATATCGCCTGCCTTCGTTTTTATCGTGCAGGTTATCGAGAGATTTTTTCGAATTACCCTAGATATGAAAACGAACATTCGTATAGTATCATTATACAAAAATTGTACGAATACATATTAAAATGAATCATTCGTATCGATTTTCACACATAAATCTTTCAATAAAGGGAGTGCTATTCGCTCTGGAGGGCTGGCCTGGCTAGCACATACTGTACGTGTGTATAAAAACTCATTAAAAGATCTCTAAAAAAAGAAGTTATGGTTAATCTTACAACAGGTTTGATGTTAGTATCTGGTTCAATGGAATCACCATACATGTCCACAGGACTGAACAGAATCATCCCCAACATTGTAAAGAAGTATAAGTGCAATGCCATTAGAAACAAAACACTGTATGAAAAAAAGAAAATGTGATAATAAACAATGGAACAATAATTCTAGATTGGCATTTAACCAGTAAAACCACTACTAGGGCGCGTTATTGATGATATGAATACACATGTTGATTGTTTGTGCAACTATGCCTTATAAAAGAAAAAGTAATATCTTATATGATCATAGTAATATAATTATTGGCCTATTTCTATAAGAGAATAAACCTGCAGATTTGTATTTTATTTATTTTTGACAAGAATTTGGTGTGAGACATCTTTGAAGTTCGTCTATGATCTCCGCGACCATAGCCGAAATTTAAATTTAAATATATTTCCGAAAAAAATTCAAAAACCGAAAAATTCTTTATGACGATACCTAAGAATTTGGGAGAGAGTTTCTCGTATACTTTGCACGGTTTTCTTCATCAGCGACGAATTTTGTATCAAGAAAAATGGTCGAAACAATCTCCTGAACCGCCAAATCTAAAAATCAAGTTTTGTACTTAAAAACACATAGTGAATGTGAATGACTGCCGTTGATACAAGTTCCATAAAAAAATTCCCATAGAAGTTTGAATTAGAGAGATATTTCAAATAGAGAAAGTCAAAAGTAAAAATGACAAAAAGGGTTTTAGAAAATGTCACGCTTTACAGCTAATTTGTTGCCACTTAGTGTTCACCTAAGTGTCCAGGACCATAAAAGTGGCCGTTTCCATAGTTGTACATCAGACTTTAAAGGGTTAAGGACATACATTTCGCTGTCAAGAGAGAATAGGGGCCGTATCTCTTGATATAGCTAAATCATATTTTTGTGGATTATAAAACAAAATGAAAATGTAGGCTATACATACTTCTCCGCATACGTAACCCACTGAAACTAACCAATCAATGTACGAGATAAACAATATAATGCCACATGCTAATAACCAATTGCTTTTTAGAAATGTTCTTTTACCAACCATCTTGAACTAAAAGAATCAAATGGCAGAACAATTGAGAATCGTCAAAAATAGAAATCGTGCTAGTGAGTGTGCAATGACTTTGACCTTTAAATCTCTGTACAAAATCGAAAATAATCTGACCATTAGAACGATTTTCTCACAAAAAACTGCATTCTTGAACCAAATAGTAAAGGAACTCGAAATATGACCGTGCTACACAAGGAGACCAAATGGTCGTTAAATTTCACATATTATCGGGTCTGACAATAATATTTCACGATGTTTTTAACGAGTTTCAGTTCCTCAGTACTGTAGTTTGGAATGCACTTTTAGATCTCCCATACTGTGAATGAAATGTTTTAGAATCTCTTACTTTAAACACAAGATCTGCAGTAAGGACAAACAAACAAAGCAACTCAATGGCTTCTAATACACCACATGGAAACTGATATCTTGTTCCACGTTTTCTTGGGTCTGGTGATAATCTAAATGTGAAGAGAAATTAAGCCATTATGAGGCAGGGATAATAAGGGAATACCGTGAAAATCCATACCAGGTGCGAGAAGAGGAATGGGAAGAAAAGCCGCGAAGATTTTTACCAATTGTTGTGTATTTTCATCTAGTGCTATTTTTCTTTTCTGATGAAAAAGAGCGCAGAAAAACTGTAGATTTTATAACATATGGACAACGTACGTTAATGATGATGGTGTTTCCAGGAAAGCTAATGATAATAGTATGGTAATAACTAATCTCTTGATCCTATCAATGAAAAAGAAAAAACAATTAGCTATTTACCGACTAAAGTGCAATCAGTAACTTTTATACCCCAAAGGCCCAGAGTGGAAACATAGAAGCTCCGCGAACCATTTACCAGTAAGGAGCAAGATATTATCAACAAAAATAAGTATCCAAAAAGTGTCCCTTTCTCAAGAACTCCTTGATGGTACTTCATACTAAGTATACACTAAAAGCTGACAAACGTTTTTAAACTTATTGATTACACTTTGTTCACAACAGAATAAATGTTGAAATACCCAATCAGTATTTATTACGGCCCATAACGTCATCTTAATGTCATCATTTGTTTATTACAGCCCGCTTGGCCCTTATGTTTTGGATCCAAAAGAAATTGGCTTTTAGCTGAAGAGCTACAGTTCTTGTTTATTTATTTGTTTTTCATAAAGCTGTGGAAGCTGATACTTATTTATGTTAACATTCAATATTACATGAGCAAATTATCAAATTTTGTAAACATTCTGCCTTACAATTGAGGAAATATATTAGGTAGATCTTGATCTCTTGCCTAAACAACGATGTTTTTTTTACCTTAAAAAATTCGTAATTTACTGCGTGCATGCGCAATGCGCAGATCAAAACGTAACCATTGAAATCCGTCTATTGAACGCCAAGTTAAAAGAACAATGAAACCACTCAAATTACCACGAGGTAAAGTTTGCGAAAAATCCCTATGAATAAAGAATCAGCAGAGTAAATTGTTCTTACCAATGAACTGGTTTAGAATGATACATTCGATATCTTTCCAATGAAATGATATCCACTTTGTGACATATTGATCGGTGCTGGAAAAGGGGGAGATAAAATAGTGAACAGTTTTTTAAATTGATACCATTTCTCAGATAACGATAAAGGAAGAAATCGAGAAAGCTGCAGAAGAAAAAGAAGGACAAATGAAAAAAGACATCAGAAGGGAGACAAGTATGAGAGAAGGCATTATGTGAAGGAATTGGGAATAAGGCAGGTCAGCTAAACAATGAAAAGAAGATTGGAGATGATGGACGTAGGAAACAACATGGGAAGGATGAGGAAATGCGAGTGTGGAGAAAAGGAAGAAACGGAATATATAATCGAGTGTGCGAAAGCGAAGGAAAGAATGAAGGATAATATAGACGTAGAATGGCTGAAAGAAATGAATAACAAAAAAACGAGTGAACGAGTGGATGGGAAAATAATGAATAAACGATAAAGGAAATAAACAGAAACATTAACCCTGCACACAAGAAAAATACAAATCGCAAAAGAAGTTTATCGAAATATTCAAGGTATATAAAAATAAAATGAAAGTGAGCTTATTTAAACAAACATTACAAACATCTTAGTCTTTCCAATAAAAACTGAATTGACAATAATAAGAGTTATAAGATGTTAAAAAGTTTGAGTTTTACTTCATTTTATACCTCTATGGCATCTTCGATGAAAACAGCGGCTTGTAAAAGTGCTAGCTCTTCTTTTCCACCTGAAAAAAAAACATCTGAAAAAAATGAGGATTTTCCAAAAAATAATTCCTAGTCTCCCCAGTCAGTACAGTACAGGTCTTCACAAGAAGAAAATACCTGATTGGTTGAACGCCTAGAAATATCAGGTAAACATTTAGACATGTGGTCACACTATTTTTTATTTTTTTTAGAAATGGCATGTTAGAAATCACATGGGTGGGATCATCGAAATCGTGGTTAAAATAATTGTGTTACCGCATGCACCTTCGATCGCACCGATACCGTATTTACGGATAAAAGTGCATATAAATTAATTAGATCTGAGTTAAAGAATAATTAGCGGCGCACTTTTTATTAGTCTTCTTCTTTTCTACGTTCTTCTGAATATCGTCCGCCCAACCAAGGGATTTTAATAAAAAAAATGTCTATTTTTAACATTCAAACTCTAGCCTCTTGTGACAAGCATTATTGGACATCATATCAACGAAAAAAATATTTCTACTCATAACTAAATCTACGAACCTCTTGATAAATCGTCATCTGATGGATACAGAAAGTCTTGGTCACTCATCCGATCATCCATTGAACTGTACAAGTAAGATGTCGGATCTCGCATGGTAACTCTCAGTGTACTATCAGTACCTAAGTAAGAAAAAATATTTATCTATTGAACTGTACGCGTAAAAGATCTCGCATGGACACGTAGTACCTAACCTAGTACGTGTAAGATGTCGGATCTCGCATGGTAACTCTCAGTGTACTTGATATACAGAAAGGAAAATAAATTAAAGTGTTATTCAGCATAATATATAGCCACCACAGTCACGGTATATAACCGTACACAGTATCAAAATATTATTCACTGACAAATGCTCTCTAATTGTTTACAGTATTTAAAAAATGTAACGGTAGAAAAAAATCATCCAGACCTAGTATAGTATTATTTATTTAAACACTTAGTAGTGAATTCCATGTACCTGACTCTGATTCTGAAGGGTTCGGTGTGCTGGTAGCAACTGCTGCTGCATCCAAACCACTTGGGTTGGTTGTGGGGAATGGGGAAAGTTGTTTGCTCATTGATGCGTATGATTCTCTAGCCGACGGCCTCTTTGTTAATAAATGTGTACTAAAGTGCGGATCAGTCATTAAAATGTCCTACAATAAGTAACAGAAAAAATAAAGGTTGAATTAAATGAAACTTATTTCTTCGAGAAAAGCCAGTTGGTCCAAAAATGTCACTATAACAAAAGGATCATTCGACTTCGCAATATAAAAATTTTGCCCAAAACAAAATCAAGAATGACTATTTCACAACACTATTTTGTAAACGCACTGACAGTGTCGTGTTAAAAACAATCACGAAAAATATATCAAATTTTTTTTTTAATACTATCTATATTTTGCTGACAAGGCTATTTATTGCGTCTAGTAGTGGAAACACCTAACATCTTATTAACACCACCCATATGTACGATTCTGGCATCCCTCAAATTTGACTTAAAAAAATATTGTTGAAAAAAGAACCGAAGAAAAAACACACTGTTGATTGCGATTCCTTGTTCTGGATAGTTACGTGCACAGCACGATTTTAAAAATGTTACAACTTTCAAGTTACAGACTGAATGAAATCTGATTTATTTTTTCTTCATATGTGAAAAGAAACTTCGAATACTTAGACAAACCGACATGGAAGCCATATACATATTACATACCAGCGTATCAGCGTTTAACGTATTTGTTATTAAATCGATTCATACGATTGTATCTTTAAACTAACTTTGAATAAAAAAATAGGATATACTTTTAATATCCGTGGTAAAAGTATATATACATCCTCTTATTATACAAGTCCTTGCATGCTTTTATTTATATTATACACTACAAAAATGACAACATTAAAAAAAAACATGTCTAGAATACAACATATACATCTCAAGAGAAAAAAAAGTAGAATATATATGAGCTTTGCAATATATTATAACTTGGCAATGTTATTAATAGACATACGTTTAGATTGACGTAAAATAGATTGACTTGACTTTCAGTTCCTCGTCATTAACAATAATTGTGTCATCATGGAGACGAAGGCCTGGTTATTATTCATCGATTAAATTAACTGCAGCTTTTTCTAAATTTCAGAAATTATCGTTCAAACAAGATAATCAAATATCGGTTCTATGACAATCTTTAATAACCAATATTTTTTCCAGAGCAACTGTTTAAAACTATGGCTCATAAAACTTTTGACATGATCCAACTAAACCCCCCAAAAAAGAGAAAACCAGGGCTAGTTTAGGGCTGTTTGTATGTAGATCTTTTTTTCAGGGTTACGAGCAGAATTTGTGAAAATATTTCATTAAGTTGGTATTTTTCGATTTTTCTATTAGCCGAAGATACCATCTAAAGCTAAAGTTTTCTTTTATAAGTCAATTCTCCTTAAAAACAACCAACAGTCTATCTGTTTAAATGTTAAATTTCTAGGCTTGATAAAGTTTATAAACTCTGAGATCCTTAATTAAAAAAATTAAAAAATATACAAAAAAGTCGAAAAAAAACAATCTTCTTATATGTAATAGCCGTATTTTATCCCTGCATGTGTGCAGGTCCCGCTGTGACGTCATAGAAACCTTAAAAACAACATCTTAAGATTGAAACATGCTATAAGTTATATTTTAAACCCATTATGTCAATACTGCACAAATTTTTGAAGCATGGAGTACGAAAATATCTTGTTTTACTATCTACCGCATGCACCGCAGGCTTTTACAGTGCCTGAAAAACATATATAACACCGTATTTTTGAAACATTTCCAGATGTCAGCCATTGTTTATGTTTTATCCCAATACAGACAACTATATCGCAATATTTGAGAAATAGCCTAATAACTTATGTGCGTGCTCAATAAAACTTTTAAATGACACGGCCTGTCAGCTATTGTCCAGATATAACACAGTCATCAAAGAAATTATAGCCAATCATCTATTCATAAATCACCATAACTAAATAAAATTAACACTAAAAATAACGTATATATGTGACCTTCCAAGCGATTTGGAGTATATAGATTTTGACCAGCACTTAAAATAAATTCTAACTCCGTTGCTGACTGATCAAACAAATCACGTGCTCATTTTAACCCATCAATCCGGTCACACGGGTCATTTAACCGCACGTACTATGTTGTCAAACGGTAAGAAAATACTGTGATTGGTCATTAATGTTTTAATTCAGTGTTTGATTGAAGTAATCAGTTGTTTATCAGTTGAAGAAAAACCTGCACCAGTTATTTGATTTGTTTGACAGGTCAGTCAATGGTAAAATGAACAGGTTCTTCAGCGGTCAAAGTCTACTACTCCTTAAATCGCTTAAAGGCATTGTTTTAGTGCATTAATTAGTGTTTATCTAATTTAATTTTTGTATACACAGGGTTTATAAAATTAAAGCATCCTGTTCGGTGACATGAACAACTATTATTAGTAGTCCTTGCCTTAAAGAAATTGCACCAAGAGTTAGAAATCCATCCCACCATCTTACATGCGCTTTGTTTTTTTGCAACAAAAAAATCGCTCTTGCCCTTTAAGTATAGTTTTTTTGCACTTAAAGTATACTTTGGAGTATAAAAAAGTACAGAACAAGTATATCAAATATAAGTATCGCTCAAGTATACTTTAGTATACATACTTTTTATACTTCGGAGTATACTAGGAGTATACTTAAAATAGGTGTAATTTTGCACCAAAAAAATATACTTAAAGGGGAACGGAGTTTTTCAAAAAAAAAAATTTGGTTTAATCATAACGTTTATCCAGTCTACAAGAGCTCAAAAATCGAAAAATTAATTAAATATCTATTTTTTTTGGCCCAATAATGAACTTTTAGTAGGTACAATAAAAAGCACTGCGATGGAGAAAGGAGTGTTTTCGTGACGTATTGAACGCAGGCAATGTTTTCAAACAATAATAAAAAAAAGAAAGAAATGGAAATGTCTACAGAATTGATCGCGCGTGTACATTTCTATTGTTATATTATTATCTATTATGATATTTCTTTATAAACACTTCTTTTATTACAATGTTTTTAAGTAGTTAGTTGATTCGTCTAACAATAGGAAAGTTCTCGCGTGTGCAATTTTGTAGACATTCTTTATTTCTTTCATTTTTTTTACCAAAATATGTTCATCTGTTTTTATTTCTTCTCCATTTTCTGGTTCGTTATCATACTATCCAAAGATATTACAAGCACCATCAGAAGAAACATCATTATCGTTTGTCTCAGAGTAAAAATTACTCCCATCAGAGATATTGTTAGAGAAAAATACGCAAAATTCGTTGCTGTCTGACAAATTTCCTTCGTTACGCCTGTACTATACCAAGACAGCTCTCGCGTCAGATATGTCACAAATTATGTAACCATAGCAACAATAGTGAAACTTTAAAAGGCTGTAACTTTTGTTTGAAAAATATTCAGAAGACATGATGATACATTTTTTTTTCTTCAAGTTCCTCTATCAGATGCTCAAAAAAAATTGACCTCTTTTTTTTGGCCTACGTTCCCCTTTAAAAATTACTCCAACTCATCAGGCAGATTATTTCTTTATAGTCAAAAGTATATTTGGAGTATAAGTAAAGAATACTTGGAGTATATGTAAAGTATAATCCACAACCTTAAATTTTGGTAAGGACGTAAAAAAAATAATCATAAAACCGCTCTTGAACAAATCTACACTGTGATATACCTACCCTTTACTCATCTTGCAAATTCTATTCTCAATGCTCTGAAAAATCTTTCCTTTTTCCTCAACAAAACACACTGAGTGAAATTTTATTCAAAGCTGAGTGAAATTCTAATTTCTTTAAATTTTCTTTATAAAGCAATGCAATGGCATCTATATTATATTGTACAGTTTTATTTAATTTCATTCATCTTTTAAAGAACACGATAGTAGCTATCTAAAATACCTTATATAATTGTTGTGATTTTGTAAATAATAGCAATCGGGATCCGTCCCTTGTGTTTTTGTAGTAAGGCCTATATGTATCTTTAAAACAAAACTGCACACATACATATCTCACTCTTTTTTGTTATGGAAATGAAATAAAACTCTTTGTTTTATAAAATAAGTTTTGTGTTTGTGTTTATTTAAATATTTCATTTGCTTTTAAAAAAAATTGCAATAGATATTGAATTTGGCAAAAAAAGAGGAAACCTGGTACCGTGAAGTGTGCCAACTTTGAATTCGTTTTCAATTTTTAACACGATAATAACAAAGGATTTTTGAAATAATTTTTCACTTTCCATTAGGAATTGTGGAGTGTAGTTGTTGATATTGGTGAAACGTTTATTTATATTTTTAAGGCACGAAAAAGTTTGTTATTATTGTGTTCAAAATTGAAAACGAATTCAAAGTTGGCACACTTCACGGTATAGAGTAAGATTTGCAATCGCCATCGATCGCCTCTAACCTCGTCGAGGTAATCCTACTAATCAATCTTCTAGACATAAGGCTGTTAAAGGCAGTGGATAACGGCATATATTTTAAGTACATTGATGCAAAGTTGAAAAAACCATTGAAAACTAATTCACTTTTTGTATAATTGGGAGATCATGCACAAAAAGATTATGATTGTTTGAGCAACTCTGCACATTATGTTTTGCAGGATAGGATAAGCGCTATCGATCGCCTCGTTATTGGGAGGTGATACGGTGGCAGATCGCTTGCTGTTTCTAGAATGAGAAGACTGCATACTGTTATCTGTTCTACGATTAAATAGGGTTAAATCCTGTTATGCCTAAATAAATTCCCTACGTTGTACTCAGGAAAGATTCTTGGAAATGGAACTTTGAGACTTTATTTACATTTACAATTATATCATTCATATTCCTTCTCTTTTTAGACATATTTACCTTTTAAGACTCACAATGAACAGGACAATTGAAACAATTCAGAACAACCAAGCAACCAACAAACATAACAACACTAACAACTAAATAAAATAACTGACTTGATAAAAGGTCAGGATTGCATCTCTGCTTTGTTTACTTCCCTTTCCCAGCAGCTTCGTTCTAGCTTTTCTTGGTATTTGTACATGGTCACTTTTACGCAATTATTTTAAAATCGTGTATCCAGCTTGGTGCTTTGGTGCGTTTGACCACGCATAACAATCTTTGTTCAAGCTCGGTTCACTTTCGGTTTTATTTTCAATTTTTATTTCATGCAAATATTCAGCGTGCATGCAGGTACAACTAATTTAATTCTAAGAGAGAACCAGTTTTACTAATTCTATTGTAGAAACCGCTGAGTGCTAAAATATTTTTATAGCTATAAGAAAACATTTCTTGCCATACATAAGTTGGACCAAGCTGAAGTTAGCACCGTATTGGTTGGTTAGGTAAAGGCAGGCACAAATACGTCCAACATTTCATCCAACATTTTCCAATGTTTGGTGTCGGACTCGGAGGATAAGATTTTGATTGAATTTCAAATGTGGAAAAAATTTGAAGTTTGCATTTTGCGCAGATTCATCCACAACATGTTTTATCCAACATATGTTCATTCATTTGACACAGAAAAATGATGAAATGTTGGATGAAATTTCACTCAAACACAAAAGTAGCAAATCCCATTTCGAACTTTCCTTTGATCCTGTAAATGTTGGATGAAAACTTACATCATCCAACACAGTTTTTATCTTCACTTTTCTTTTTTTGTATCTCAAATGCGTCCAACATTTTGTCCAACATCAAAAATTTAGAATGTTGGATGAAATGTTGTACGCATTTGCACCAGTTCTCAACATCTTTGCCCCAAATTGTGATAATTATCATCAACAGCAGCTAAAAAAGATGCCAGAATTCTTGATAAATGCTAGATGGGATCAGTCTTGTTCAATCTTCGGTAAACAACTCAAGCTTAGAAAGAGGCGGGTTAAACCTGCTATTCAATTTTCCGTATTGTATTATGATTGGATAAAAACACTTTCGTTTTATTGCTTTTTTCTATTGGTGCCGTAAACTTTTCTGTACCTTAAGGGAAGAAATTTTGGTGGGAAGAAATTTGGGTGGAAAGAAATTTTGGCGGAAAGAAAATTTGGCGGAAAGAAAATTTGGCGGATGATGAAAAATATTAAATTTGGCGGAAATTTAATTTGGCGGATGGCGAAAAATATAATATCAATTATCCTCTTGCAGCTATTATATGTGACAAAGTTTTATGTTTTTTTAACTAAAATTGTGATTCTATACAGGTTATTGAAAAATTACATTGAAAAAATAATTTGGTAGCTGGTAAAAAATAATAAATTTGGCGGATGAAGAAATGTATTAAATTTGACGGGAATTTAATTTGACGGATGGCTAAAAAAATTTATTTTGACAGGAATTTAATTTGGCAGATTTTAGCCAAAATTTCTTCCCTTAAGGTAGTTGCCATTGTTTATGTAACGTTTCTTTTGACATTTATTTGAAAAATTATGTTCAGGGAATATCTCGAATCAGGATTTTTATATAATATTTTAAATTTGATGAATATTATATCATCAGATTCTGTTTTCCATTTCCTTTCCAACCATATAAAAACTGCAAACTTTAAAAACGTATGTAAAAATTTATTAAAGGTTTTAATTTTTTTAATTATCATTAAACTCATTAAACTTTTATATTTTATTGTGAAATTAAACTTTTATATTTTATTGTGATATGAAAACAAAACATATTTATGGTTTTATTATTCAAACATAAATTTTACTGAATTATTATCGAATAATGTAATTTTTGAATTCAGAGGTTTAACCATACTGTTTTTCTGTCTGATGAAAGATGAAAAAAAATGTAAATGGTGTGGAGACTAGATAAATGCTGGCCCAAATTTTTTATGCAAACATCCATGTTGACTAACATTTTCCTGTGTGTAATGTTTTAATTGGAAAATCTATTTCTTATTTTTTGAAATTTTTAGTGATAATAATGTGCTTATACGTAACATGAGCCAACAAGAACCAAGTAGGAACAGACCACCAGAACCAAA
>JAUKWF010000163.1:0-15038 GCA_032356525.1 Eutonina indicans
CGCAAGCGCTATTTATTATAATAAATTAAAGGTAATTCATTGTAAGTATGATGAGCTGGAGGAGAGTTAAAAACTCACTCTAGAGTAGGTGCTGATTCATAATTATCGTCTGATCAAGATACAAATTTTTCTTCTCTTACAAAAGCATCGTAAATAATAAATACAAATCATATAACGCCTATAATTGATATTGTAGATCCTAATGAACTTACTAAATTTCAGGTAGCAAAGCTATCTGGGAAGTCTGAATATCTACGAGGCATTCCTGCTAATCCTAGGAAATGTTGAGGGAAGAATGTTAGATTGACTCCAATAAACATTATTCAAAAATGTATTTTACCATAAACTTCGTTATAACAATATCCAGTCATTTTACCAAATCAAAAATAGAATCCGGCGAACATACCAAATACAGCCCCTAAAGATAGTACGTAATGAAAATGTGCTACTACATAATATGTATCATGTAATAATATATCTAAAGAGCCATTAGCTAAAACTATGCCAGTTAGCCCTCCTAAAGTAAATAAGAATATAAATCCTATTGCCCAAACCATTGGAGTTGTGTATTTTATTTTACCTCCGTACATGGTTGCTAGTCAACTAAATATTTTTATACCTGTTGGTACAGCTATAATCATTGTAGCTGCGGTAAAATAAGCTCTTGTATCAACATCCATACCAACTGTAAACAGATGATGGGCTCATACAATAAATCCTAAGAAGGCTATAGCTAATTGAGCATATACCATTCCTAAATAACCGAATATTTGACCTTTTGAGGAGAATAGGGGGACTATTTGGGATATTATACCAAAACTAGGTAAGATTAAAATATAGACTTCTGGGTGCCCGAAAAATCAAAATAGATGTTGGTATAATACAGGATCACCACCTCCGGCAGGATCAAAGAAAGTTGTATTAAAATTACGATCAGTAAGGAGCATAGTTATAGCCCCTGCTAGAACAGGAAGGGAAAGTAATAGTAGAAATGCTGTTATTAAAACAGATCAAACAAATAAAGGTAGCTTATCAAAAGTCATACCAGGGGCTCTCATATTGAATATGGTAGTAATAAAATTTATTGCTCCCATTATTGAGGAAGCACCTGCACAATGTAAACTGAATATAGCCATATCTACTGATCCCCCAGAGTGAGTTTGGGGGCCAGCTAGTGGCGGGTAAACAGTTCAACCTGTACCTGCTCCTTGTTCTACTAAAGAAGAACCTAATAATAACAATAAAGCAGGTGGAAGTAACCAAAAACTTAGGTTATTAAGTCTAGGAAATGCCATATCAGGGGCTCCTATATAAAGAGGGATAAATCAATTACCAAAACCCCCTATTAATACTGGCATTACTAAGAAGAATATCATTACAAATGCATGTGCTGTAACGATTACATTATATAAGTGATCATCACCAAACATTGCGCCGGGGGCAGCTAATTCAAGTCTGATTAACATACTTAAAGCAGTACCAACCATTCCTGAGAAAGCTCCGAATACAATGTATAAAGTTCCGATATCTTTGTGATTAGTGGAAAATATTCAACGTGTTATATAATTACTCATTTTAAAGTACGCAAGCGCTAAAGCTATTTTTTAAATAGTAAATTATTTTCTATTAAACCTAATAAAGGAGTAATCATTAAAAAGTAACTGAAATAAAATATACTAGATATTTGACCCAAGAAGATAAAAGGTTCTTCTACAGGTTTTGAGCCTATTCAAGTTAAAAATATAAAATTGGCCATAAATAATCAGTAAGCAAATTTAGCTAAAGGTCTAAATGTTAATCCTTTTAATCTACTAGTGTGCACAAATGGTAGTGTTAAAAGGACTAATACGCTTGCAACTAATGCTATTACACCACCCAATTTATTGGGTATTGCTCTTAATATAGCATAGGCGAAAAGAAAGTATCATTCGGGCATTATATGTACAGGGGTAACTAACGGGTTCGCGTTTATAAAGTTTTCTGGGTCACCTAAATAATTTGGTATGTAGAAAATTATTAGTGATATAAGGATTAATATTAGTATAAACCCATAAAAATCTTTTGTAGTAAAATATCCGTGGAAAGGCATTTTATCTGAATTTGAGTTTAAACCTGTTGGGCAATTTGAGCCTACAGAATGTAGTAATACTAAATGTACAATTATTATACCAAGTAATACAAAAGGAAATAAGTAATGTAAACTGTAAAATCTATTTAAAGTAGCATTACCAATACTAAAACCACCTCAAACTCATTGGACAATATCATTACCTATATAAGGTATAGCTGATAAGAAATTAGTTATAACAGTAGCCCCCCAAAAAGACATTTGGCCTCATGGTAAAACATAACCTATAAAAGCTGTTATCATCATGACTAAAAATATTGCGATACCACTCATTCACAAGTAGGTTCTTAAGTAGCCCCCATAATACAAGCCTCTTGCAATGTGTATGTACACACACAGGAAAAATGCTGAAGCACCATTTGCATGCAAGTATTTTAATAAAAAGCCATAATTAACATCCCTGCTAATATGTGCTATTGAAGAAAAAGCTAATGATACATCAGCACAGTAGTGCATAGCTAAGAAAATACCAGTTAGTATTTGTATAGCTAGACAAAGTCCAAGTAGAGACCCAAAGTTTCAAAAATAACTTATACTAGAAGGTGTTGGTAAATCTACTATCATAGAATTAATAGGCGAAAAAATAGGATTTTCTTTTCTTATTCTCATTTTAAGAAAGTCTTGAATTAAAGACTAATGTTTATATATGAACTTGTTAATAAAAACCTAAAAATAATATTTGGAAATATACCTAAAATTAGAGTTAATATAATTAAAGGTAAAAATCCTTGGAGCTCAAAATTTAACATCTCTCTTGAAAAATTTAAATGAGGAGATAATACCCCAAAATATATACGATTATAGTAATATAGGGCATAAACAGTTGCTAGTAAAGCTCCTATACAAGATAGTAGCCCCACTAAGTATGAGTAATTAAAAGCTGCCAATATAGAAAAGAACTCAGCTATAAAATTAAAAGTTAATGGAAATCCTATGTTTGCCAAAATTAGTATTAAAGTTATAGTTGAGAAAATAGGCATAGTTATTGTTAAACCCCTAAAATATCTTATTGCTCTAGAATGATGTCTTACATAAATAACAGCAGAAGACATAAATAAACCAGAACTTACTAATCCGTGAGCTATCATCATTGCTAAGGAAGCAATCAATCCTTCTATTGAATGTACAAATATAGCTAAAGTAACTAATCCCATATGAGCTACAGAAGAATAAGCTATTAACCTCTTAATGTCGGTTTGCCTACAAGTTGTTAAACTACCATATATTAAAGCTATTAAACTTAGTAGTAAAACAAAAGGACAAAAGTATTCACTAGCAATCGGAAAGAGTGGGAATGCAAATCTTATAAATCCATATCCTCCTAGTTTTAATAATATCCCTGCTAGTAGTACAGAACCTGCTACAGGAGCTTCTACATGAGCTTGTGGTAATCATATATGAGTAGGTATCATTGGTATTTTTACTGCTAAACTAGCAAAAAAACCCAAAAATAATCAATATTGTATATGATTTGGTATATCTAATAATATTAAACTTTGATAATTAGTAGTACCGAATATTGAATAGAGTTTAAAAATTCCTAATAACATTAATAAACTACCAATCAAAGTATAAAAAAAGAAATAAAAAGCAGCTTTTACTTTTTCTTCCCTTGACCCTCAAATACCTATAATTAGAAACATAGGTATTAAAATTCCTTCAAATAGTATGTAAAATCCTAATATATCAAGTATTGAAAATACTCCTATTAATAGTAAAACTATCGAAAATAAACTTATAAGAAATTCTTTTTTAAAGTAATTAATTGCTTTTCAACTCATTATTATACAGATAGGAATAAGAATTATACTTAATCCTATAAAAAATAAAGATATACCATCTATAGCAAAAATTAGATAGCCCCAATTAAGATTTGAACCTTCATTGGAAAATCAATTTCAAGTATTATTAAATTGAAATTCATAATTTTCATTATATAATAATACCATTAATACAAAGTATGCTAATAGAGTAATTGACCAAAATAATGAGACTTTTTCTAGTTTTTTTATATTGAATCTAGAAGTGAAAACAATGTTTAAAATTGCTAATAAAGGTAAAATAAATAAAACTTTTACATACATAATTGAGGTGGTAGTGCATTAAAACTTCATATAAAACAATTAATTATTATAATTATTCCTATACTCATAGGAAGATAAGTCTTCCAAAGTAAGTGCATTAGTTGATCATATCTTAACCTAGGGAAGGAAGTTCTGACTCATATAAACATAAATATTATAAACATAGATTTAATAAAAAAGAATATATTCAGACTTAAAAATGGCATAGCCCATCCTCCTAAAAATAAAACAACAAACAAAAAACTCATGAATATTATATGTGAATACTCTGCTAGAAAGAATAAAGCAAAAGACATTGAAGAATATTCAACATTAAAACCGGAGACTAATTCAGATTCCCCTTCTGTTAGATCGAATGGTGCTCTATTAGTTTCTGCTAAACAAGATATAAAAAACATAAATGCAGCTGGTAGTAGAGGAAATATGAATCAAATTGTTTGCTCTTGAACTTGTATTAATGAAGTTAGATTTAAAGTACCGGCACAAAGAATTGCTGATATGATTATTAAACCTATTGATACTTCATAACTAATCATTTGAGCAGCAGCTCTTAAAGCCCCTAAAAAAGCATACTTAGAATTACTAGATCAACCTGACATTAGAATTGCATATACACCAACAGAAGATAAAGCAAAAATTAGTAGAATACCTAAATTTATATCAGCCATTACTATGGAATTACCAAGAGGCATTACTCCTCATACAACTAATCCCAATGTTAAAGCTAATATAGGAGCAAAAAAATATAAAAATATGCTTACATGATTGGGTATAATCATTTCTTTACTAAATAATTTTACACCGTCAGCTAGTGGTTGTAATAACCCAAAAATACCTACAATGTTTGGTCCTTTTCTAGCCTGGGTATAACCTATTACTTTTCTTTCTGCAAGTGTTAAATAAGCTACTGAAATTAAAACAGGAATTATTATTATTAAAAACTTTATAATATCAAAAATTAAATTTATTAAAATTTGCATTAACCTTTTAGTAGATTTAGGAATCTTATAGAAATAGACCCTTTTAATTTATAAAAAGAAATCATTATAGATAACCCAATTGCAGATTCTACAGCAGCTACTGTGATTATGTAAATAGCACATATTTGACCTAACAAGGAGTCTAATATAAAAGCGTGAATTAAAAAATTCAGTGATATAGATAATAACATCATTTCTATACAAATTAATATTAAAATTATGTTTGATCTGTTAATTATTATTCCCATTATACTAAAAATAAATAGAATTAAAGGTAGAAAATTTAAATTGAAAGTCATTATTCTCATTCTAATCCTCCTTTTACCCATTCATATACAAGCCCTAGCACTAATATTATTAGAAATAATGCTATAACAATTTGCCCATTTAGAGAAATAATATTAGAAGTTGCTGACCATGGAAATAAATAAGATATTTCTAAGTCAAAAACTAAGAATAATATAGCTATAAGAAAAAATCTTATAGAAAAAGGTTCTCCTGGTGAATGAAAGGGGTCAAATCCACACTCATAAACTGAGACTTTTTCTTTATCAGGAGATTTTTCTCCTAAAACATAAGATGCTATAGAGATAACAGCTGATAGTAATAAACTTATTATTAAGGCAACTAAAATAGTTAAAAAATCTAAGTTCATGAATTATTTCTATGGTGTTGGCTTGATAAATTTTGTTTTCTAGTTATTAAGCCTAGCTCTAGTGTTAACACTATGGCCCCTATCATTGCTATTAATAATAATAAACTTATAACTAATAGTGGGTAAGAGTACTCTGTATATAAATTCACACCTAAATTAGTTATATGATTACTAACTTCTATGTTTCAATCTTTGAAACCTATAGAATTAGAATTAGTATTATCATACTTGAATAGTCATCAGGACTCTATTAAAACATTCACACTTATTATAAATAGTATAGGTAAAACATTATTAACAGGACTCATTTTTCTTAATTGCACTATATCTAGCATCATTATGACAAATAGGAATAATATAGCAATTGCTCCTATATAGATTATTACAATCATTAATGCTAGGAATTCAAAATTTAATGAAATTAAAAATCCTGCACTATATAAAAAAACTACTACTAATCAAAAAACAGAATGTATAGGGTTTGAAGAAGTTATTGTCATAACTGCTGATCCTATAAGTAAAATGGAAAATAAAAAAAATAATTGTTCCATGCAGAATATATTCTGCAGGAAGAAGTTCCCTTCCTCCCACTATGTTACGACTTGCTCTATCTTTAATATTAGATAATACTATTGATAAAGGCGACGGGCAATTTGTACTCATATTTGAACTGATTCATTGAAGCATTATTTCTTCAATTACTATTAAATTCTCTTTCCTATTAATATTCATTAATATTACATTTTTAAAATTAAATTAATTTAAATATTGTAACACATAATATGCCTACTCATAAGGACCATAATATCTGACTTTAGCCTTATTTGGGTTGAATTCAAATTATAAAATTGAATTGACGACGACCATGCAGTGCCTGAATTTCAAGAGTAGGTAAGGTTTTTCGCGGATTATCGAATTAAATTACATGTTCCTCTAATTAGAAAATAAACAGCCAAAATTTTTGATTTTCACTCTTAAAAGTGTACTATTCAGATAGAATAATTCTTTATTTACAAAAGGGTTTACTAGGGTATCTAATCCTATTTAATTTCCCTCTTTTCATGTTTCAAAATTTTATATATTTTAACTTCTCTTTAGAATTAATGATTTTTGTTTATTTAACCAATTCAAAAATCTTCAAAATATAATACTTAAATTTCTACACATATTTTAACCTAATTTTTTGTAAAGGTTTGTCTCTTAAGTTTAACCGCGTCTGCTGGCACTTAATTAGACAAGACTAAAGAGAGTTCCCATATCTAATTTAAATTAATTGTATAGTATTCTTTACTGCTGTCATAGATTTTCCTTTGCTACAGTGAAAACGTGGCTTATGCTCTACGTCTTAGGAAGATTAGAGTTTTACACTATTCAACCTGATGTAAATTGATTTATTTCAAAATTATCTCACTTATTAGCTTCCACAAACATGTATAAACAAATCTCTCATCTTTACTTCTCCAAAATCAAAAGAATTAGGATATTAACCTAAAATTTAAAAATAAAACAACAAACAAAAAGTATAAATATAAAAGTATAAACAGATATTTTTCCTAGATGGAATCTGCTTAAAAAGCTAGAACTATCATACAACTTTTGAGTAACTTTAGTAGGTCCCATACTTTCAAGTAATTGGTTATCTATTAATTTATAAGTTATAGTGAAACCAACTGAAAGTATAGGTTTTACTATATAATGATTAATAAAATTGTCAAAATACCAAGCCCCATTTGTAAAGCTATAAAATTTAATTACAATATTTTTAAGTCCATGATGTCATCATAAAATAAGTTTATATCCCAGAAAAATTGATAAAATAGCACCCCCAAGACTTAGATAAAGAGGTAAAAATTTATTTAAATTAGGTATCATGATAGGCAACTCATCTTTTAGAATTGTAAATTGTAAAAAATATCCTATTATAATACTAAATAGTAATAAAATTATCAGAGGACTTGTTAAACTTCACAAACCTTCATGAGAATGCTTAAATGATAGTAAAGGTCCTTGGGGTTTGTTAATGAAAGTGAAATATATTAATCTAAAAGAATAAAAAGCAGTTATAGAAGCTGCTAATAATCCTAGTCATAAAGCATAAGATAAATAATGTTCCCCATAAATTAATTCTAATATAAGGTCTTTAGAGTAAAACCCAGTTAAAAAAGGTAGGCCCATTAAAGATATAGACCCTATAAATATACATATATAAGTCATAGGAGTTATAAATCTCATAGAACCCATTTTTCTAATATCCTGCTCATCGGTTAAAGCATGTATAACTGAGCCAGCACTTAAGAATAATAAAGCTTTAAAAACCCCATGATTTAATAGGTGAAATAGACTTGAATTATATTGTGAAAACCCGCATATCATAACCATATAGCCTAATTGACTACAAGTGGAGTAAGCTATGACCTTTTTTAGATCATTTTGTGTTAACCCTATTGTTGAAGTGAAAAAAGCAGTTAAACTACCTAAAAATACTATAATAAGTAAGATTAAAGAAGTTTGTTCAAAAAAGGGGGACATTCTTATTATTAAAAACACCCCTGCGGTTACCATTGTAGCTGCATGTATAAGAGCAGAAACAGGTGTCGGACCCTCCATAGCATCTGGTAATCACATATGTAAGCCAATTTGAGCTGATTTACCTATTACCCCAATTAATAAAAGAAATGAAACTCAATTTAAAATAATTTCGTTTTCTAATCCTAAATAACTTAGAGGAAATATACAATTATATTCAAGAGACCCAAATATTTTTCAAAGTAATATCATTCCTAATAACACTCCTATATCTCCAACTTTATTAACTACCATTGCTTTTATGGCTGCTTTATTAGCTAGGATTCTAGTAAACCAGAAGTTTATTAGTAAATAAGAACATAAACCTACCCCTTCTCATCCTATAAATAATTGTACAAGATTATTACTAGTTACTAAAACTAACATAAAAAATGTAAATAAAGAAAGATAAGACATAAACCTAGGCAAATGAGGATCTCCATCCATATACGAAGTAGAGTATAAATGAACAAAAAAAGAAATACAAGTTATCAGGATTAACATTGAACAAACAACTTCATCAAATTGTAAACTAAAATTAACAGTTAAACCACCTAAATCAAATCAGTTTCATAAAAATAAATTTAAACCAGATTTAAATACACTTACTTCTAATCAGGCTTTTAAACATATAATAAAAGTTATAAATAATAAAGAAGTAGAAAAAATTTTTACTCCTTGATATCCTATTTTTCTACCAAAAAATGAACAAACTATAAAACTTAATAAAGGTAAAAATAATATAGATAAATACATTAGATAAAATAATTAAACCCTAAATAAAAACTAGTAAACATAGAACTAGGATGAACCATCAAAAGCAGACAAACATAAATTGAGAATCCAATTAAATATTCCTTAGAACTTGAAATACTATACTTAGGTTTCATTATATACTCTCAATTCAAATATGAAGATGATTTTTGAAAAAAAGTAATTTTTAATACTCTTAAGTAATAGCCAGCACCAATAGCCGAAAATACTATCCCTATTAAAGCTGAAATTAAGTATTTATAGTCTATAACAGCAGTTAAAATTAATCATTTACTTATAAAACCAGATAAAGGAGGAATTCCTGCTATAGATAGAAAGAATACCCCCCATGAAAAGGCTAATATTTTATTTGATATATTTTGACCTCCTAATTCAATTAAATAGTAATTTTTTGTAAATAAAGTAAATCTTATTAATAAAAATAATCCTACCATATTAATTATATAAATAAATAAATAAATAAAACTAGCTTCATAACCTTGATTACTTAAAACTCCAAAACCTAACATTATAAAGCCCATATGACTTATACCACTATAAGCTAAAAGTCTTTTTAATTTAGTTTGATTTAGTGCTCCTATAGTTCCTATTATAATAGACAACAAAGCACATAAAATAAAAAGATTTGAATAGCCTAGGATTTGTAAAATAATAGATAAAACACTTATCTTTGGTAGAGTTGATAATAAAGTTATAACTTCTCAAGAAGAGCCTTCATATATATCAGGTATTCAAAAGTGTAATGGGAAAAGAGCTAATTTGAAAAATAAAGATAAACATATTAAAACGAAAGAAATTTTAATTGAATTAATATCAAAACCCCCGTTAATATAGATATCTTTTAAATTTAATGTTAAACCTGTAGTAAATATAAAAGAAGTACCTAATAAGAATAAACCAGAAGATAGAGCTCCTAGAATAAAATATTTTAAACCCGCTTCTGATCCTTTAATCGATATCTTATTTTTTGAAATTAGAATAAATAAAGAAAAAGTTTGTAGTTCTAAGCCTAAATATATTATAATCAAATGATCACAAAGTATGACCATTAAAGATCCTACAAAAACCATTATATTTAGTATTATAACTTCAAATCTGTAATCTCTTATCATATTTAATACTCCTATGAATGATATTAATACTAGAATCATTATTACATTCCTTCAAAGATCATTAGATAAAAAATTCAAATGTCAAATAGTATTATTTAATATTAACTCACTTAAAAAATATAAACTAATTAGTATAATTATAAAATTTAACTTTTTGGTTTTATTAAATTCTATAAAAAATATTAAAACAGCTAAAAATAATAAGGCAATAGATAATTGATTATAAGTCACATGTAAAAAAAAGAATCGAACTTTTATACTTAGGTTATGAGCCTAATAACTTGCCATTAGTTTATTCTACAATGCCTCACGGCTAATTAACAACCTCATCAATATATACAAACATAAAGAAACAATCAAACAACATCAACAAAATGTCAATATCACGAAGCTGCTTCAAAACCAAAATGATGAGATCTTGTAAAATGAGAATTATTTAATCTAATTAAACATATAAATAGAAAAATAGTTCCTATAATAACATGTAAACCATGAAATCCTGTGGCCACAAAAAAAGTTGAACCATAGACAGAATCTGCTATACAAAAGGGAGCTTCTACATACTCAAAAGCTTGTAGTAATGTAAATATAAAACCTAAAAATACTGTAAAAGTTAAACCTCTTATTGCTTCTTTTCTAGCCCCCATTACTATACTATGATGAGCTCAAGTAACAGTAGCCCCTGAACTTAATAAAATAGCAGTATTTAGTAATGGTACTGAAAAAGGGTTTAAAGGGTCAATCCCAATTGGTGGTCACATAACTCCAATCTCTATAGCAGGAGACAAACTACTATGGAAAAAAGCCCAGAAAAAACTAAAAAAAAATAAAACTTCTGAAACAATAAATAAAAGAAATCCCATTTTCAAACCAGCAACAGCTGCTTTTGTGTGATAACCTTGAAATGTTGCTTCTCTTACTACATCTTTTAATCAAACAAACATACAAAGAGCTACAATTAATAAACCCAATGTTACTAATATCATTTGACTATAATGAAAATAAATTACTGCTCCTAGAGTAGTTGAAAAAACCCCACAAGCCATTACATATGGCCAAGGACTAGGGTCTACTAAATGGTAAGGGTGGTAAATTTTAGACATAATTAATGTAAAATTATACTATCTCTTAAATAGATCATTGATAACAAACAAAACACATAAGCTTGAATAACTAAAACTCCAACTTCTAATATAGTCATAAACATAATTATAAAAATAGGAAATAAATTAGATATACTAAAAGAATAAAATAATAGTTTACAACCAAAATCAGCTAAAATAGCTAGTAAAATATGTCCAGCAGTTAAATTAGCTGCTAAACGCATACCTAAAGCTACAGGTCTAGAAATATTACTAGCAATCTCGATAATAACTAAAAGAGGAGACATAGCTATAGGAGCACCGGTAGGCATAAACATACTAAAAAAAGAAGATTTAAAATTTCTAAAACCTAAAAACATAACACCTAATCATATACTTAAAGCCATACCAAAAGTTAATGAAATATGAGTTGTTGAAGGAAATGTATATAAGAAAAATCCTAATAAATTTATACCTAAAATAAACATGAATAAAGCAGATAGGGGTAAAATATAGTAATCAGTTTTTTCACCTAAATTTTCCCTTACCACTGTTACTCAGTGTTCTATGATTATTTCAATAATACTTTGTAATCTACTAGGTATAATAAATTGATGTTTACAAACAACCATGTATAAAACTATAACAAAACATAAAATCATAAAAGAATCAGTTATATAACTAGTTATTATCTTAGTAACAATAAAATGATCAAAGTAAGAAGTCATTATAATTTTAATATCCTTTTTATAAAAATAGTATTATCAAGTTTTTCTAGTTGAACACTTAATTCTTCATGGTCTAAAGAACGTAATTTTTGGTTATATCAAAATTGTATTAATACAATAGTTATATAATGTAAAAAAACATAAAAACAAAAAATTAACCCACATAAATGACTGAAGGAAATAGATACATCAAGTTGAGACATACAAGGAACGTTGGATTTGAACCAACACTAATAATTTTGAAGACTATTTGATCTACTTAATCAAGTTCCCTAGTGAGTTAGACTCTAATATTACATTTCATCTTGTTTTTCAGAAATTCAATTAACAAACTTTTCTTGTGAAACTCCTTCAACGACAATAGGCATGAAAGAATGATCAGAGCCACAAATTTCAGAACATTGACCATAATAAACCCCAGGCCTTTTAATTAGAAAACTAACTTGATTTAATCTACCTGGTATAGCATCAGCTTTAACTCCTAAAGAAGGAACGGCAAAACAATGTATAACGTCAGCTCCTGTGACTACTACTCTTACTTGTGTGTTAACAGGAATCACTATTCTATTATCTACTTCTAATAATCTTAAATCACCAACTTCCAAATCAGAAGTTGGAATCATATAAGAATCAAATTCAATAGATTCCCCATCAACATCAGAATATTCATAAGACCAATATCACTGATGACCTATGGCTTTTATAGTTAAAGAAGGGTCAACTACTTCATCCATGGAATATAATAATTGTAAAGAAGGGAAAGCTACAAATACTAAAATAATAGCAGGAACTAATGTTCAAATTATTTCTATTGTAGTTCCTTCAACTAAATATTTATAATAATGTTTGTTTGTAAAAGAAGCTAGAAGTATTCAACCAACTAAAACCACTATAATTACAATAAGAAACATAACATTATCATGAAAAAAAATTAATTGTTCAGCAATAGGGGAAGCACTGTCTTGAAAACTAAGTTGATTGACTTCTACACTATCTTTATAATAAGGTAAATAATTAATAATACAATTCATTATTTTTTCACTTTACTACTTAAAGTAAACATAAACTTTACTTGCTTAAAAAGTTTAATTTATCTCTTTATAAGATTATAATAAAAAATAATATTATTTACATAGGAACACAAAGAAAGATTAATAAATTACATAAAAAATTTTATTTAACTCTTAATAAAAATATATTAAAAAAAAGAACTGAAACATCTTAGTAAAATAAAAATATATTTTTGAAAGTAGTGGCGAACGAAATCAAAAAGAAATTAAAACAATATTTGAATTACACAAAATCATCTTCTAAATTACCTATAAAAATAGTACTGTAAAGGAAATTTATAAATAATTAAATAAAATAATGAAAACCATTTACCTTTTGTATAATGGACTTATAAGAAATAAAACTTGTGAGCTTAAAGGCGAAAAGAAATTAAAACAATAAGTTTAACCCGAAACCAAATGATCTAATTGTGAACAGCCGCCAGGGCCAACTAATAAGTGTAGAAAAACTTTTAGAAGATTTGCAATTAGCAGCGAAAAACTAATCGACTTTGGATATAGCTGGTTCTTTACGAAAATTATATAAGTAAAATCATTTTTCTAATGAATCAGACTAAAAGCTCAAATGTTTTTAGTCAAAAAGAAAATAATTTTAATCAGAAATTATTATGTTTAAATTAAAATATTTAAATTTAAAAATCATACTAACACTACAAAAATAGGCTTAGAAACTGTCATATTTTAAAGAGTACGTAATAGTTTATTTACTGAAAGAGTTACTATTAAAATAAAACTTATTTAATATATAAATTCTGAATAAAATTGGTAGTAAAGTATTTTGTATATAAAAAGAAATTAAAACAAAAGAAATAATATAAGTATAAGTAAAATAAAAATTATTCCTAAGATTTCTTATTTTAATAAATGAATAAGGTTAGACAGACTCTCAAAATATAAGGAGTGAAATAAACAAAATTTCTAGAAAATAAAATTTCTAAAACTGTATTTAACTAAATCAAGAAGGAATAAAAAATGAGTATAATTTTATTAAAGGAACTCGGCAAAATTGATATCGACTGTTTACCAAAAACATAGCCCTTGTAATAATCAAAGGTGCAACCTGCCCAATGATTTTTAAGCAAATAAGAATAACAATCTTATAATAAAATTTAAAGGACGCAGTATCTTGACTGTGGTAATGTAGCATAATCACTCGCCATTTAATTAATGGATAGTATGAATGGTTAAACGAATATCGCACTGTCTTTAATAAAAAACTCATGAAATTAAAATAATAGTTAAGATGCTATTTAAAACTGTAAGACGAAAAGACCCTATAGAGCTTAACTACATTTTCTTTTAAACTAATGAAATAAAAAATTCTTACAAAAGAGAAAAAGGTAGTTTAGTTGGGGCGACTATCTTCTAAACATAACGAAGACAAGCAATGTTAATGAAAAGACTTATTGTATAACACATAAATTTAACAATTATAAAAATAGGCCATAATGACCCATTAGGATTGAGTAATAAACCTAATGATTAATAAATAAAAGCTACCTTAGGGATAACAGGATAATTTTGTTTTAGAGATCATATCGAAAACAAAGTTTGTCACCTCTATGTTGAATTAAGATATCCTGATAGTGCAGAAGCCATCAAAGGTAGGTCTGTTCGACCTTTAAAATCTTACATGATTTGAGTTCATTCCGTCGCAAGACAGGAAGGTTTCTATCTACAGTTATTAATAAAGAAAAGAGATTCTTAGTACGAAAGGACCAGAATACCTCGAAAATAATTAAAATATTTAAAACAAAAACTTGAAAGCTTCTAAAGATAAATTTGAGTTTTTAACTCTCCTCCAGCTCATCATACTTACAATGAATTACCTTTAATTTATTATAATAAATAGCGCTTGCG
>JAUKWF010000164.1:1677-15012 GCA_032356525.1 Eutonina indicans
GTACCGTAAATAGCGTTGTTATAAATATTTCCTGGTACTATTTCGTTAGTAAAAACTTGACTTGTACTGTAAATAGCCTTGCTATAAAAGAGACATCTCATGTAAATAAGTAAGGTAAACTGAAACGAAAGATCCCATACAATCTTGATTCCAGGCCCGTCGGTAAAAAAGGAGGGAGGGGCGAGGGGGAGTAAGAATGATAGTACAAAAATTATAAGCTAGTAACAACTAAAAAACAGGGGCGGATGGACGGTGTTCAACTGAATACAATTATTTACCTAGTACAGAAAAATGAAAAAAAATAAAATTTGGTAGATCTTGCTTCATAACTAAAAAACGTCATTTTACTTTAAACATAAACATACACCCAAATTTTATGAACATTTTCCAACATTTTCTTTAATTTGAATAACTTTACTTGCTACATCCAACATAACCATCTCGTTAATGGAAATCTTCTGGTTAAGCAACTACAGGATAAATAAATAAATAAATCTTGGGTTCTGCAGAACTGTTATCAATGAGGTACGTGCCTTCCTTGTGAAACACCTACAAAGGAGCCTTATGGAATAAGCAGTGAACCGGGCCATATTATCTTTACTTATAAGTTCAGCGACTTAGCCACGCAAGCAAGCCACGCAAGCATGGTTTTGGTAAAAGCAAGTTTTATCTGTTTAAAGACTCTTTTTCTGACAAATTTGATAAATAGTGTTTACCAAACGAACCGTTAATATTCATCAATGATACGTCTGAAAAGCAGATGTCCAAAAAATAGGACTTAAAGAAAAGAAAAGTCGATTATTACAACCTACATAATCCATGAAATCCAAATCGAACGGCTGATCCGGAGCGGAAACAAGATTTTTTGCATTACTCTTTTTTATCGGAAATGACATGGCGATATGGCGATAATAAACACAGAACAGCAGTTTTTACCCCCTGTTTGCTTGAGCAGCATATGGTCAGTGAGTGTTATCCATTGGCTACATCACTTACCACGCAATTATATGAATGTGGGGTCCAATTCCCTGCGAGTGCCGTTATCTAAGCACTATTATGTATCTACCCGCGCTGCGCGTACTGACCGTGGGCGAGTCAACTAGCTTGCACCCTAACCTGAATGGTGGCCCCTCCCGCGTCTAACAATATGTATACGATGTCTGTAGCGGATGTAGGGTGAGGCTAAACTAGAGAAGAGGAGTAAAAGATGACTAAAGTCGGTATGTTTAAAAATGTTGTTAAGGTTATTGAGTTTTTAATTAAAGTTTATTCTCCTCCTGTAGTTGAGTCTCACCTGTCTAAATCCCGTGACTGACAGTATACAAAATGTAAGATACTGAAACAGAACAAATGTGACCTTTTTATTGTCATTGCATGGAGCATAGATATATAAACGTTCATATATACATGCATGGAGCAAGTGTTTGAATTCGCCCTGATGGATTGAACGATGCGGAATATCATGGAACTTTTATTAAGTATTTGTCTATTTTGGTTGCATTCGATTTATAGTTGATGAGTCAGACTCAGTTATCAAAACAAGAATTACCATATAACAATATTTACATACAGGGATTACCAAGGGTTTTGTAAATATACAAACAAGCTTATTCCAAAGCAATGATGAACCTGGCACACAGAGATGGTTGGGAGCTGCAAAGGCGCATCATAATTTTGTTCGCGGATCCGTGGCCGAGTGGTTAATTCGCTGAGCTCAGAAGTGAGAGATTCCGGGTTCAACGCCACCTTCGAGGCTTTCGGTGGTGAAAATAGCTAATCACTGTTAATTCCATAGTGTTTTGCAAGGAAGGCAGGACCCTCATTGATAACAGTTCTATAGAACTGAAGAGACTATCCTGGATAAATATGAATTAATAATAACAATAATAATTCGAGATACATATGTGCGAGCGAGATAAAAACAGTTTAAAGAGTACTCAAATATCTAAGCTTTTTGTTCCGGATAAAGTGATGTTTGAGATAGAAAGATTCCACTATATACTGCTACGCGTCGGGTCTGAATCTGATATCTTATACAGAACTTTTAGATACATTATATATATTTGTTTCTCCTGCGAATGTTTAAAATCATCAATAAACGGAACTTAATTGTCGGCGAACTCAAAATATTGGGACTAAGGTGCCGTGTATAATATACAGTATAACCTCCAATTAACGGACACTCTAAAAGGAAAAGCGCTGGAAAAAAGGCTAGGTTAACCTGGCTAGTCTTGATGTGCTGATCGTTTTGCAATTCTTTACTTCCTAAGATCACCAAGTAAATTCGTAGATTCAAAACAAACATCAACTTTTCAATTTTCAGAAGCGGCCAACGAGCCGCTTTTGACAAAATATGTCTTCTTTTTTTCCAGGAGAGGCATTTTTAAAAAATCCAGCAGACAGTATTTATTTGCCTAACACATACTAAAAAATCCAGCAGACAAACATTTTCAGGCGAACACACTAAGGGGCCTTTACATGATGGAAGGCGAAATTAAAATTGATCACAATGAATCAACACTTGTGCGATTTGAGAAATCATTTTGGATGAAACTAGAATAAAATTCATTTTGCGGTGTGGTCGTAGCATTTTGGGCCAACAATTTACGCTTTTTCACAAATAAATAAATAATCGTACAACTTTTGCCTCGTTTTCGTTTTCATCATAATTTACGCAATTATTTATGAAAAGCACGAATCGTGATACAGCTTTTCATAAATAATTACATAATTATTACGGAAACGAGGTAAGAGCTGTACGCTTTCTCATTATTTATTTATTTATGAAAAGACTTCACTGCTTAAGCTAATACCATTTAGACGCGCAACTTCTTAATTACTCATAAACATATTATGTTTCGATGGTGTTTACATGAAGTTCTGCGCCCCGAAATAAAATTTACTATCGGGTTTCTAATGTAACGATAAGAGACTTTTCAGCGGAGACAGAAATTAAAATCCATTTTGGACGAAGTGTGGTTATCCATGTAAAAGCCCCCTAAAAGTCCAGCAGGCAAATAATTCTAACTGGATTGCCGAGCACCTATTTTTTTAACAATAACAAAATATGGTGCAGAACACATAGGGCGATTCCAGCAGACGATATTTTTTTGCCGCGAGCACATCGAATTTCCCAGTGGCGGATTTAGACCCTCTGCAAAATTACTGAAGGAGAGTTAACCTGTAATTAAAATATCGTTAATGAAAGAAATTTCTAAGAGATAACGAATTTTTAATTACAGTTCACTCTCTAATTTTGCAGAGGATCTAAATCCGCCACTGTTTCCAGCACATGATTATGTGTAGAACTATGTAGAACACACAGTAGCGGATCTAGAAAATAAGTATAATATCGCAGCGAGTGTTGACAGTAATTAAAAACACATTAGTGTCAATTACGAAAGAAAACTACTTAAAAATAATGTGTATACACTCTCCTCCTTATATTTATTGCTCAGTTTGCAGGGATTCGTAATCAGCGCCTGACACATGCTATTTTCTAGACTCTAATACAGACGATATAATTCCCGCGAACTACGGAGTATTTTTTGAGTCTGTGATTAGAGTCTAGCTATTTTCCAGCTACAACATGCCTTCCGAGCACATATTTTGTAGAAAGTGGCTCGTCGACTGCTTGTGAATTTTGAAGATTAGCACTAGGGCGCAAATTCTGATTCCAGCAGACATTTTCTTTACCCCTAACAAAGGAAATTCTTGCTTAACTTTACGGAGTGTACCTTTTACAAAAAAAAAAAATTTTGTTGTTTCAAAAAACATAAATGTCAATCAACTTTTTAAACATAAACCTAAAAAAGCTTTTAGTCTAAGTGTTCCTCCAGTTTTATTTGCTCCATTGAAATATGATGAATGTGTCATCAAGGAAATCGAGAAGGAAATAATAAAAATGATGATGCGAGCGCCCACTTCATTTCAGTGCGTAATAATAACTGACCCGTATTGAGTATCGCACTATTTGCATTTGTTTGCTTTTGGTAACTCAATATGGTGTGTTTGTTTGACATAAACAAACTAAAACGAACAGTCAAAATCAAAATCACGGAAGCACGAAAGGTGTTGTTGATATGGTTGATTGATTGAGTTTAAATGCCATCAGTCAGTCAGTTTCTTGTATGATCAAAATTGTATGATTCAGTTCTCATAATAAATTATGAATTATATTTTTCTTTCTCAAAATTCAGTTATGCATGTATTACATGGCTGTATACATGGCTGTATACTTTTTGATTTAAATTTCAAACTCAAATCTGATCTTTACTTTTTTTGTTATGTTTTTGTGGCAAAATAATAATATTTATTATAATGAATGAAGATGAAAAGTTATTCACTGATTTGTAAATGAAATAAGCTATTTTTTATTTTTATCTCTAGTTTCTTTATGGTGATACCTTTGGCTGATTTGTAAAGCTATGGCAATGTTGAAGATTTATATTTATTTATATTTTTTTGTATGGGACAGGACAGGGCCCTAGGGCGTTATTACTTAAACGTTAAACAAGGGGAAACAGAAGGGAAACAGGGGGAAACAAGGGAAACAAAAGAGAAACAGGGAATCATAATGAAAAGAAGACACACCATGATTTAGATTGAAACTGTCAATGAGAATGAATGGGGAGGGGCTATTTCAGAAAAATCTGGATATAAAAACATGTAATCATGGTAATAAAAACATGTTTTGAATCATTAAGGTTTTACTAATCCTTCTCATAAGCATCTATTAATTTATTTTTATTTAGATATTTTGTTCAAAGTTCTTTCCCCATTTTCGAATAGAATATATTGCCTAAATTATTATTGGATTTTGTACTAATATAAACAAATAAATCGATCTATAAGGTATTTACAATAACGACTAGACTAACTAAAAAAATAGACCTACAACTAACCCTAACCCTAGACAAAAAAATTGAGAAATAGTAAAAAAAAAGCATTGTCCAAGGCAGGTGTCAAACCACCATTCTACATAATCTCACCGCAACACCCCAACCCGCTTCGCCACTGAAGCTGTATTTCCATGAAGATTCAATATATCAAGTTTCCGGTGCTGGAACAGCAGACACTAAGCTCTGATTTCAATAATAGCGAGATGATAAGATCAGTTCCTTAGCTACCGTGAATAGACATATAACTCGGATCAGCGACTAATTGTGGATCATAACAAAATACAGGCCATTCCGAGTCTTTATAAAAAACATCTTGTGTCAATCCAACATCATGCCAAACTAGAATGAATTGCACAAATATTTTTGAACAGTTTTCAGTTGACACGATACAATGCAATGGTTACCATTTTAATTAGCCTGTAGGGAATTTAACCCATGGTTTACACTGTGTCTGATTTTGAAAATGCTTATATTGTGATGTAATGTTTTGACTCTCCACCGTTGATACTTATTATCATTGGGGAATATTGAGTGCAGGTGATAGGTGTCATTGTTTCTTCTACCTTATCGGCCCTTTTTACGCCAGCCCTATAGACGTTAAAGGACCGGCGTAAAAAGGGCTGATAAGGTATTACTCAATCATCAGTGGCCACTGTTTGCTTGGTATTGTTCAACTTTATGACTTAATCAGCAAGAGTCCGGAATTTAAATCCACAAAACAAATGTTTCCGCGTGTACCTAGGTCGTTTTAATATACAGACAATGTTCACATAATCGTTTTCGTTTTTACAGGTACCACTTCTACGTAATGTTGTCAAAACATTGGTAAGACAATTTTAAATGAAACCTGATTTATATCCTTTGTATTCGATGGCGCCGTGCACGTCTTTAAAACGTTTAAAAAATACATCTCTTGTCGGCTGCTTATTTATTTATATTTTATTTATAGGATATAAAAGATCATGCATTGTTTGTTTTTCTTCTTTTCTTTCAAGCCTGTTTATTTGTTTTAAATTAATAGAATATAGAGTTGCACAAATAATATGTCGTACAAAAAACGTTGCACAATGTTTTAAGGAGGAGAGTAACACCGTAATTTAAAAATCATTAAGTGTATGATTATTGTAAAGCCTAATGACATTGTAATTACAGTTTACTCTCCTTGGCAGAACACTTAATATTATGCTATTTGATTTATTTTAATTGAGAAAGAGAAGGAGGGTTAATGTAATGTAGACAGACAGAGACTAAAATGTAATTAGTATCGCTTCGTGACCGTAGTAATTGCTTCACAATCGCTATATCTGACAAAAATATTTTTTCAGTTTAGTTGGTGTTTGGATGTTGTAGTGTTAGGTTATTGTTAGAAAGATGAAAATAATTTGTAGACTTGGAATGGCCTGTATTTTGTTATGATCCACAATTTGTCACTGATCCAAGTTATGTCCGTTCACGGTATATATTAAAAAGCCACAAAGTCTGTCGTTGACTCTTTTCATGCTCCTACATTTGCCTTCTACATTTTACGGAACAAATGTTTATATATATTTTTATAGAGTTACGCAGTATTTGAAACCATTCTAAGTGGATGCGTTTTAATATTATATATAAACCTCTCGAAAACAAGATTAATATAATACTATCTCCGTGATTTCATGTTGTTAATAGAAACCATTCATTCATTCATTCGCGGGACAGGAATATATAATCATGCATATATCTGATTTGGAACAAATAACGCAAGGTGGCTAACCTATTTCAGGCAATAAGGCAATTTTATAATGGATTAATTTTTGCAAGGATTATAAAACAAATTATGCACTTTATGCATGTCTACAGTATAAGCCCTTCCATGCTCATTGATGGTTGCAATCTAAATGGCGTGCTTTCATTCAGTTTCTCTCTGTTTCTCCCTGTTTCCCCTTGTTTCTCCCTTGTTTCTATTCTGTTTCTCCTTGTTTCCCGTTGTTTCCCCTTGTTTAATGTTTTAATAAGTAATAATAATGTAGTAATAATGGGGACAGGGTATTTCGGCAAGAAAATATTTAACCTATCCTATTAGAGCAGCAAAAATATTTGAGACACCTAAACAGTCCGTTTGAAAGAGTGCATAGTGTTCTGAGTTAAAAACTCTGATCTAAATAAATATCCAGTTCAAATAAATATCCAGTTCAGGCCTGTTCAAAACATTTTGGCCAAAATCCATCACCACCCACATTTTGGACAACATTAGTTTGTCTATTAAATTTCAAAAAGTTGAGAATTAATCTCATTCTCTTCTTTTCAAAATGGCAGAGAAGGAAGCATTTATATTGCTAAAAGAAAGCGAGGTTCCAACAAGAAAATGGATCTAGAGAAAGGAAGAGGAGGGCTTTATTCTAACATCAACTAATGGTTGAGGATGCCAGAACATACAGAGATATGATGAGAATGGATTATGATTGCTTTAAGCATATTTTAGAGTTAATTGAGCCCTATATCACACCGCAGATATTTGCGTTTCTGGACAGCTTGTTGTATCCGCTTCAGAGAGACTAAGTGTTATTAACGATTCAAATTATGAAGAAAAACATTTGAATGTGAAATAAATTATTCAAAATGACGTTCGAAAATTTAAAATATTGAGAAAATGTTGCCCAAAATGTTGTTGGGTATAGAAAATCGTAGCAACATACATAATTGACCAGTAATGTTAGCCAATATTTATAAAAAAGTTAATATAAATGTCACTTTCCTTTTTTTGTGACAAATAATAGTAATGTAATGCATTTTCTTTTCAGATAAGAAATACAGTTAGTACATAAACATAATAAATTTTAGAAAGGCTTGTTAAGTTTTCTTTCATAATGGCATCTCTCAGTGAAAACTCCCTTCGCTTGCGCCTTGACAAGCGCAAGGGGACAATGTCAGAGGTAGATGCAGCTCAATATGAAAAGCAGCAAGTAAGACATATATACAGTCATTTCTATGATTTTGTTCTGTTGCATCGATCAATGGTTTAATACCTAATGAAAGTAACCCATTGTTGATCATCAAACCAATGTTAAAAACAGTTTTAATCAGCAAACCAGATATAAAAGACGTATCATTTTTAACTAGTCTTATAAACATACATATATAACATTATTTTTCCATGCAATTGTTACTGTTATGGTGAATCGATAAAAACTATATTTAGGACTAAACTGTAGTAAATTAAATAAGTTAGTTGACTGCAGTTGAGGGTGATCCAAAGGTTTCCTTTTCTTATTGCACTACCTGATTGTAGGGTTGGGTGGGTGCGAATCTCGTCCCTAGATTTGATTTTACCACTGACCCTACTCTTAAGTACCGAGTGCTTAACAGAGACATATCCAGTACAATTTCTCAAGTCTTTGATGAACCCACTTAGCCTTAGAAACAGTAGATTACTGTTTATCATTAGACGTATACCTTGTAAGTTTATATAATAATAATTATGAAGTAATAATAATATGACATTGTTTTTTTATTTTCTTGCAGGCTGAATGCATCTCTAAAGCCATCAAGAATGAAGAAGTACCTGCGAAAGAGAAGCATGTTAGACGTATCTTTTTCATAACCATTAAAGTTTTTCACATGCAGTATAATAATAAGCATGAACAGATCCAGGAGAAGATCTAAAACATATTTATTACCTTAGAAGGATAGAAGACAATTTTTAAAATACAATACTGTACTGTAAATATTATCATGTAATTACTCTCCACCTTAAAATTAGTTTATTAAACCCTGTGGATACACCACACATCAGATATATATAGAGATAATTCACTATGTAGAACCAGAGAGGGATGTGTGTAGATTAGCGAATATCAGCGATTATTCAGATTGTACTGTACTGTAGCTCATCAATCAGGGTTCCCACGTCTGCCGAAAATGTCTTGAATTAGAATAAAGTCTGGAAAAGTCTGGAAATAGTCTGGAATTGGCTTCTCTGCCTTGAAAGTCAGAAAAAGACGAGAAAATGTCTGGAAAATAATATACCTATTTAATCTATCTATAGGATCAGGGGGCTGTTTTTTAGAGTAACTAGAGCTTTCAAAATGCTAAATTTTCTACACCCTTCGGACTCCAGCACCTATTTTATCCAGCAGGGATTAGGGAACTGTATTTTAGAGCAACTAAGAGCTTTCAAAATGTTAAAATTTTCTACACCTTTCGGACTCCAGCACCTATTTTATCCAGCTGGGATCAGGGGATCTTCACCCTTTGGACCATGATTGTTTGCTTGAGCTTGTCCAATTTTCATTTTTATTACTCAGAGAAATAATATTCTAAATTATTTTTAATTAATTAGTTATATTCATGCATCGTTAAACAAGGCGTATCGAAGTACATAAGTCCAATGTAATTTTGAGTCAACATTTTAGAAGAGCTTGTATATTGATCTTTTTAAGAAACATCTTAAAATAAGGAGGTATCTACAGCAGGGGTACCTGGATAAACTTGGTATTTTGAGGAACGCGGAACTACATGTACGAAATAAACGGAAAAGCGACAGTATTAATTAAACACAGTATAAATTATCTAGAAATGACATATATTATATTATATGAAACTGAACAAAAATATGTTTAATTGTTAGGACCCTACTGGCGTAATGTGTTTATTGAAAAATAGTTTTTCTGGAATAGTTGTGCTACATTTAGTCTGGAAAATAATTGTCTGGAAAATTACAATTTCATTTTCATTTCTTGAAAATAGTGTCAATTTTAATGAGCTGTGTCTGGAATTTTGATTCGGAAATGTCTGTGGGAACCCTGTTAATCTAATCAAAACTTAACAAGTATAAGCGAACACAATGACCTTTAGTTTTAAACATTCCCAAAATAATATCTGCTTACAGAATTCACTGAACATTAAAATCGACACCAGAGGCGGATCCAGCCAAAAACTGAGGGTTCGCAAAATCAGAAAATCATTAAAATCAAGCAATGAAATCGTTAAAACAATTGAATTTATGAAAGTTTCACTGTTGATATAATAGAGAAAAGTTAATTTTCTACATCTGAACGTTCGCAGCTGCGAACCTTGCGAACCTCTGAATCCGCCACTGGACACACGTCAATTTCTTTTGTGAAATATTCTTTCAGTATTTTGTAATCCTTAACCAGGCTGATAAGCCCGTAGTGTACGCCGTAGATGGTAATAATATCCGTAATATAAATTTTGTTCAATGAATTGCATTGTTCGTCAATTCCAGAGCAATGTTGACATGACTTTTGAGTTTTTGGTTGATGCCAACCCAAGGAACATATATTATGCTCCCTGATGGGATATCCATGCATTTTTTACCATTCCCATCAAAATTTCAGGGAGAAAGAAAAAAGAGCATGGTGCAGTCAGCGATTTCAAATCTGCAAACCAATTTTTAATAAACAATAAGAAAATATTACAAGCCAATCAAATTTCGTGGTTTTGTGTAGCATTGTCTAAAATATATGTCTACAGGTCACACTCTCTAACCTATAAAAAAATAATTTCGTAATACTGTAATAATAAACAATTCAAATTTTAACGAGGTAAAATTTTTTTTTTTAAATAATCATATTCGTAAAATAAAGTTTATATATTTGAAAAGCTCTTCTTCTACTGGTTCTAATGGTATAAAAAGTTTAGCTAAGATATCTTTTTTTTCTGTTTTATTTTGATAAAACATCTCTTTAAAAACAACGTATTCACGGCTTTTTTTTTAAACATTTGTTCACTAAAGCCTTCAGCATTGTGGGCGATCGCACGCCCATTCTCAATTAATAATTTGGTATAGAAGGAATATATTTTTCTGACGTACTGTACAATATATCATAAAACAATCCAACAAAGCAATTAAGTTTTTAACGAGCAGTTTCCATAAAAGGAGTTTATTTTCACCAGTGTACATTATAATAGCTTTATACAATACAATTTTTTAAACCAATCAGATTCAGCTAAAACAGAGGATTCACGTTGTGAATCCTTAATCATGCCCGTCTCTCTTTCCTTCGAGTTTTTCATAAGAATTACGAGAAGTTTGGAAAGCGAGACGGTGTATCCCATCTATGATGAATGGGTCGCGGCGCTCTTAGGAGCAATACTCCAAGACCATAAAAAAGGCTGTGATTTACGGGACACTCCAGATGGAATCGACGTGTTTTTTTAATTTAATCACCTCTCCAATAGAAAAACGGAAAGAAAATTTGCTTTTTTATACCCGATTTACTATTAAAACACTATGCCTTCAGCATTGTGGGCGATCGCACGCCCATTCTCAATTAATAATTTGGTATAGAAGAAATATATTTTTCTGACGTACTGTACAATATTTCACAAAACAATCCTTAACCAGCTCAAAAATTAGGAACTATTATTGGTACTTGGCAGGAGCGAGGTAACTCGATGTTTTGGTCAGTCCTTGGGAAGCAACCACTGCCCTCGCAAGGATTGATGTGCTGGAAATCGATGACAGTCTTGCATAAAATATTAAGAGAGGGACATCCTAACGTGAGTGAGATTTTATTTTTGATTATTATTTTTAGTTTTCTACGGTGGCAAAATCATTTGTAATCATCCACATGAAAAGGGCATGTTTTATTGATGATTGGTCACTTTTCAGCACAGTTGATCTACCACTTCTACCAATTGATCAGTGAACTCGCGTAAAACTTGAAAATATCAAACGCTATTACTGAATTGTCGTTGTTCTTGTCCTTGTTGTTCTTGTCTCTACTTTTAATTACCCTGTATGATTCGGCTTTTGTGATCATCGACATGTTTATTGACTTACATGTTTACCGCTTCTACCATCGATCAGTGATTTGGCGTGTTCGACCTGATCGATCGCTAATCACGATCACGATCACCTATCGGAATATTTTGATCACTGATGATCGATCAAACGTGACGTCATTTCATACCCAATACGTAAGATGTATCATATATCATAGGATGTAAAAGTTGTATCCATGAAAACTACTCCTTTAAGAGGAACGAAATAATGTGAGCTCCATGATGTATTGAGTTTAACTGTAGTTATATTTAAAATATTGAAACTGAGCGAAATATTAACTGTTCTTAGTGCGCATGTTTTGATCGATCTCGGTAAAATTCAATGATATTTAAACTCTTCTGGGATAAATTCCATAAATTGTGTCTTAAATTAGTAATTTGAAGGTTTTTTGAAACATTCTTCGAAACTGTAAACTACTCTTTTCTCTTTCAGGTACTGAAAGACTCCTACGTTTACCGAAAGACTCTTAGAGATCTTTTCAGTGTTTATGTAAGTTTTTTTATATTTTATAAAATTATTTTCGCTTTAATAATTTCTAACGCATAAAGTTCTAATAAGAGGCGTATCCGGAATTTTGAAATGGTAATTAATGACTGAACGTAAATCGATCAAAACAGCTTTATACAAAAACACTTTGTATGGAGTATCAAATTAATGCAAAGCCATTGATTATCATAACTTATATAACGTATTATATATATATCATTATTTTAGCGATTCCAAGGTGGTTTTGTACATACGTCCTACCAATTTCCAAGTGTCTATAATATTCTACACTTCATAATTCCATATATATTCGCATATCACTATTTCAGCGTTTTCAAGGTGGTATTTACGGTCCACTGATTTGTGAGTATCTGAAGCTTGTCCAAACAAAGTTAGAGATGCACCATAAGGTAATTTAAATTCGTTCTATCACATTGTAATCACGAAAATAGTAATACTTGATACATATAATGCTTCACAGGAATATGACACGATGAACAATAACTAACAATATCTCTCGGTAAAAACCCGTTATTAATTTGCTGGATCGCTTTGATCAAACTATCCTTTTTTCTTTATAAACGATCACATAAGTAGAGCAGGTCTGTTTTTTTTAGGTGCAGTCAACTATCTGATATTAACGACAATTAATATGTATAGCTGTAAAAAAACACACAACATAAAAATACTGTAATGTCTTTCTCGCTGACCTTGTTTAGTATATTATTGTTTTTTATCTTCATGTTTTAGTATCCGGGAATACCTGGATCTCTCGCTTTCAGCGATGAAAATCCACTCAAAATACCACAACGAGATATTAATGACATGTAAGTGCTTTTTACGCGTATATTTACCTGGATTTGTAATTAAAGCCTAATTCTTTTTTTCTTTGTATTATGAACAGCAGGCTATGGTGTCGGGGGAGGGGGAGGGATGCGTCATAGATCTGTAGATAATAAAAATAGGTTTAATGAATAACTTTTTATTTCCATGCATAATGATCTTCTTTGCCATATCAGGGCGATTCCAGAATGGGGGGTTTGATACAGTTTGTAGCTTTCCAATATTGAGATATTGCGGTTTTAAGTTTCTTGTGGTTTCTTTCTTTCTTTAAGTTTTTAAAAGTGTTTGGTATTTCTCGGACATGGATTTGACCCATGC
>JAUKWF010000166.1:0-14911 GCA_032356525.1 Eutonina indicans
TGTCGATCAATGATGACTATAAACTTTTTCTCCTCCCAAAGCACACTGAAAGAATAAAAACATGCTGATCAAAAAAAAATACTTGTTTCCGTGTTACCGGCCGGCTGACATTTTGGTTTTCGATTACTCGATCAGACGTATATATTTATACATGAATAGGTAAAATACACGGGTATTTATATTCGTTCTATGTTTTAAACTTCAAAAAGAACAACAAAAACAGAAAGATCAATTGAAAACAGTGAAAGATATTTTGTAGCTGTTCAATCAAAAACATAAACTGTTCGGAAGTTTTCTGCAAAAAAAATAATTATGCAGCCTTCCGGGTGAGATATTTTTTCCCGGTAAGACGGAAACAAACACTTTTTTTCTGATCGGTCCAACTGATTATTTAAAAACCTATGTCTAATTTGAAAAACAAGATGATTCCAAATTTCTATGATATTCCACAATTGTTGTATAACAAAAGCAAGCATTCACTGCCAACTAAATTCAGTTAGTTTTGATCTTGTAGGATAGGGCTCATTTAAAATACCACAGAGGCAGCAAGCGACTAATGCCAGGTATGACAAACATTCCGGCAGTGCCGGCTAGAGCCGCAGGACTTTCTTACTGTCAAGGTCTTTTTTGTTGACATGAAAAATTTCTTTTTTTTATATATTATAGTTTATTATAATTTTTGAGCCTTGGCGCTCAAGCATCAGTCCTCATGTCTACAGCTACGTACGCTTTAAATAAGGCGCACCACTTAAAATTTGCTTCCGCCTGCCTTGGTCGTGCTTTTCTGGATCAGAAATTACAAACCCGGAGATGTCTTTGAAGTAATCGATAGTTGCTTTGAAATCATCTTGATCCAGGGTACCAAGTGTACGATTGTACGCACATATCAATATCGGATGGTCACTCTTGTCTAAACTCCCTGTATATGAAAAGAATGTTTTTATAGATGTATATACATATTTGTTAGATTATTTTATTATTTTAACGGCTAAAAAAGAACTTTTTATCATTATCAACTTTTGCAGTCATGAAGAAATTGTATCATCAAAAATGTTGGTAGGTCAAGATCGAAATTAATGCTGCTTTTCTGCATAAATAGTGTAGTAAACCACTCAATGTCAAGCTGTCTGAAAATGTTGGTACATGGGCAGGGGGGAGGGGTGGTTTTTGTGGGCGAGAATGTAAAATCATTTATCCTGATGTTTTAATTTTACTACTCACCAGTAAGGTAAATGTATTTTTGTTGTAAGATATGAGCTATTGTTAGAACAGGTCTATGCGAAGGTGATGCAGGTGGACCTAAAATATAAATGGATGGGAATAACTAATAAAGCAAGTCACGGAAAGAAAGAATCCTTGTCTACTGTGAATTTGTAAATTCATCTAGAACGGTGGTACGCAGGGATTTTTTCAAGCATTTTTTACTACCGTTATACGGTGGTTATAACGCAATCTTTGAAAGAGTTTTGAAACTCAATCTTCTTACTAATTTTACTTCAAAGGAAACTTAAAAAAAGTAATTTGGAATATGTTTCTAAATTGAGTTACCGCATTGAATTATTAGCTAGTATTGCGTTGCTATAAAATATACCGCCTCATAGGCTTTACTTTTGCTTTTACAGCGATCTAGAGAAGTTTCTTTGTTAAAAATTTTCTCCTCTCGGGTGTCACTATTATAAGTCTTCAGTAAACTCAATCTTAACATAGAAAAGGGTGGTAAAGATTAGTGCTTGGGATAATCCTTGACATGGCAAGCAAAAATTGCGAGTATGTAGCACTCATCTTTAGATGAGACCCTAGAACATTATATAAACTTCACCGACCTTATATAATCATCATTAAATCTGTTATATGATCTAGTGGTACATATAATTAGAACACTACATAAATCCAAACTTACTTGATGTTGAATCTTCCAACGAACTTGTTTTTTTAACAACATTTTTGGATTCTTTTACAATGGTGTCAATTTGATTGTCTTCATTTTGTTGTTCAAGTTGTATATTAGTCTGCGGTTGTTGTTGTTGCTGTTGTAAATTTGCAATATTGTTCTCATGATCTTTTATCGTATTCTGTTCCATGTCAAAATACAACCCATTCTTTCATAATTTTCATTTATTTATATTATTGCCATTACAAAATTTCATTTCTCCATTGAGCGAAATTACTTTTTTAATCATTTTTTGGCCTAAAATGTAACAAAATACTAAAAATTGTGATTCTCAATTCAGAGACATGACTTTCTATACACCAAAAGTTAGTAAATTTTTTAAAGGATTAAGAAAGTCTATGTTACCAACCGCAGTTTTTGGGTTACATATCAGAATAAGTCTCCCCATTGTTAGTTTTACTTTTAAAGTGATAAAATGAAATAAAACTCACAAAAAAAACTCCAGAAATCATACCATTTTCTGGTGACCGAACATTACCTTGGCAGACATTTTCTGGACAAACATTTCCCAGACTGATATTATCTGATGGACACTAACCGTACATTTCCCTGACCCGGACATTACCCAACTTTTCAGGGCACTAGGAGGGTTATACTTGAAAAAGAAGGGTCTTGAATAAAAATATAGCAAGGAGTTTTGGGGATGTGTGATGAAACCAGGGAAAAGGAAAAGACTATATGTTTAACACTTGATCACTTTTCGTTGGGGTTTATTGATCACATATCTCACCTTTATGATCTTTGTAATTTTTCTCAAGACAATTTTTAACAAAAATTTAAATATAATTTGACTATTTTTATTCCATAATCTACTTTTGTTAATGAAATTAACAGTAAGTTAATACAGATAACATATGATAATTGTTTGAAAAGTCAAGACAATATGAAAATAAAGAATATTAATGAAGTTGTTGCATTGACATTGGGTTTAATTTGGCCCCTGATTGGTAAATTTGACGTTTTAAGCTATTTTTGAAAACGTAGGTCCATAAGGTATCTATGACAACAAAAATTTTGAAGTTGTGACCCAAATTTATGTTCCGTTCATGGTCCCGTTTTGTGACGTCATCGAAACTGAAAAATGCGATATATTGAGATTGGAAAGTGCTATCAACATGATTGACCCAGTCTTCTCCGTAAAGATTTAGTTGCGTGCGCGTTTTATGTTGCGAGCGCATTTTTAATGTACCCAACACACACACAAAGAGCTTCGTACGGGGGGACGTCATTCGTGCTCGTCGCACACACAAGACTGAATGTCAGTGAACCCCAAACACTGCATTACCTCAACATTTAAGTATTTAACTATTCCTTTACACGATAGAAATAATGTTTACTAACATATAAAAGAATATGGATCAATTTGTTTTTGATATGTTTACGAACAGGGATCGTAAAAAATGTTTATGATTGGTTAATTCTTATTTTAGAAACCAATAAAACAACAAAGTTCCAAAGAACAAAATCTTAAAAAAAATAAACACGCTCGCACATTATTCTGTGAGCGCATTAATAGATAAAGCCGTTTTGCCAGCGTGCGCGAGCGTTTTCGCGCTCGCTAAACGGAGAAGACTGTTGACCCCTATTTGAAACTGTCTTTATATGGCGGTTCTTATCAAACTAAATAAACTCAACATATCGGAAAATGCTAATAACATCAACGACCCATATTTTTAAACCATATCTCTCTTGAGCAGTTTTTAGCGAATACTTTATGCAAACATATTGGCATTATGTATGCTAATTTGCATATGCTTGGTACAAAACCTTGAAACCGACTAAAACCGAACAGGAAACGACCATGATTCGAGCATATAAACCGACCAGAATCGAATCTGAAGCAAGTTACAAAACGTAGAAACTGGGGAATGTTAGATTAGTTACTAAGTGTGGTTATAATCTGTGATGTTCCACGGGAAAAGGAAACGTTTTATTTTAGCTATAATAGCGATAATTTAAAGCTAATTTAAAGCTAAAAAAAATTAACGTTAATTTGAATTAACGTTACTTTTTAGCTATAAAATTAACGTTAAAAAATTAAAGCTAAGCTAAAAAATTTAGCTTTAGAATTAACGTTAATATATTCAGCGATACTTATAGCTTTCATAGCTTAACTATTCCAACTCTTCAACAGCACTTATTACTGACAGAAAAAATAAACAAATGTAAAAATAAATTTTTAATTTAATCTGAATTCACACTTTCATTGAACTAATTAATCCCAGTTTCCCCATTTTTAACTCGGTTCTGGTCAATTACTCTCAATTTCTGGTTTGTTCTGGTCGGATAAAGTTGTGTGACCCTCAATCACTATTATAATAGATATTGACGGTCAAGTAAATAGGACAGCTCTAATGGAAAGTCGTCTATAATTACAAGTAATCAATCTCGATCACAGCTTTTTGGCCATGAAAAAAAAGGTGATTGATCAATATGACCGTGGTTGTAAAAAACACAAAGCACAGTGTCAGTACCATAGTGGTTCAGTATTCAGTTACTGTATTCATATCTCTCTAAATTTTAATAGCTGGCTGACTGACTACTCTCTCATCTCTCAGACTAAATACCCCAGTCTGTGTAATACATACTGATATGAATCTCAATATACTTTGAACTTTAAAATCAAATTTGTAGCCAAAACCTATTAGTCAAGACAAGTCAGTTTACAGCGTTTTAAATTTTCATAACTGTAACAACAAACAAAATGTTGCCATACACCATCTTAGTCTTTGATCATCCATTAATTAATTATCGTTCATAATATATTAAATTACTTTCGTTTAGAAATAAAATAGGTGATTGATTGGTTAAGACACAAACAATGAAACTGTACTCATAAAAACCTTTCTATTCTTTTAACTTTTAACGCACCCCCCTTCTTCAAAAAAACGAAAGAGAAATCCCAAACAGGCAAGAAGACAACCAAAAATAAAACAAAATCAAATCAGTGTGAAAAGTAAACATAATCTGATACGCACCCGGAAAACCACGAGGCGGAGATTTTGGGCGTGAATGAAAACGAAAGCCCGGTGTTTTTACTGCGGTCAGCATATTGTCCTGATTTTTTTAGCGAGTGGTGACGAAATATATCTCTGGTTAAAACTTAGAAATATAGACTAAGGTGGGAAAGTTATAGTTATAATAGATGGGTTCCGTCCCTTCAATCTGCGTTTTAAAAACTCGAAGAGATTTATTTTTTCTTCCTATCTGAACGTAAGCGGATCCATACTACTTTCTACTACTTCCCAGGAAGTAGTAAAAAATTGGGATTAAAAATTTTCTTTATCACTATTTAGTGTCACCTCTATGTAAAAAGTAAAAATATAAAAAAAACAGCCATTTTTCAATTTTGGGAAGTACTAGAATTAAATCCTGTACTGAAAACTACCGAAACTAATGACAACCGAAATTGAATTACTTTCAGGGCTCTCGTGTAAACGATAACGAAAATACCCGATAAGAGACTTTTCAACGGAGATATTTTCGGGCGAAACGAATCTCCATGTAAAGGCCCCTTTGGTAACATATGTATATTGAAGTTTGCTCTCCTCCGTTGGAAAATGCAAAAAAATCTTATTTGAACAAATACTTTAAATTGTGGTACAATATTCATTAGCATGTCTATAGTTAGGTTGGTGTTGAAGAAAAATCATCGGCTCTTTTATTCCATTGTTCTCTCATTTTGAGGTGTTCATCAGAGCGACAAATTTTTCTTGAATTATTAAAAAGTCGAAGAAATAGTACTGTTGGAATGACACGTATCTATCATCACCATCTAATGTAGTAGCTCGTTCCAGGGGCGGGATACAAGATTTTATTTTACCCCTATGCTCAAATGTATTTTTTAAAAAATTTCGTCTGTTGTACCATGAATATTAACCACATCGCGCCCAATTTTTACCCCTGCTTGAGCAGCATGAGCAGGGGTCTGGATCCGCCCCTGCGCTCCTTTTAAAACTGTCTTAGCCATTAGTCCATTGGGCGAAGGGAATATAGTGCGTCTAGTGTAAATCACACTTTACTGACAACATCTTACTGTGACGCATCCTTATTTCTACTTACAGACTGTTAAACAAAGAAAACGAAACAATATTCTATAATTTAGTATATACAAGCATTTTTCTTATACTATAAAACAATCATTATGATAAATATACAATTATGTAATCTTTTGGAGATGTTTATCGATTATTTGCCAAAATGGTAGTCAAAGCTCTGACGTAACCTGAAAATAAAATGAAACAAAAAAACGTTACGTTCTTGCGATTGAAATGCACTATCAGCGGAGTAAAAAAAATGTGGTCATAATTATATTGTTACGATAACATAAAGAAGCAATGAGAGATAGCAATAAGTTAATTTGTATGTGGTTAACATAAATACATAACAAGATTTTCGGTCAACGTCATTACAACATTCACATCCTGCGTTTCATGAACGTTGTTTGGATGTTTATCGTAATTGAGTGAGAATAGTATATAATATTTTTCTTTTTTTCATTAAAGTCTTCCTCAAATAATCAACTACAAAATGTCACATTTTTATGATGACAGTGACAAAAATTGAAATCTATTAACATGTGTATGTCTCATATTAGATTTTATTAATCATTTCAAAAATATATTTGACCAGTTTCGAAACGAGGAAGCTCGCAACGCGTACATCCTGTTTCTGAACAAGAAGGATAGTTTTTACAAAGGATTAATATAATAAGGTGGGCGGGGAATCATTCGTCGATAAGAAATTAAAAAAGAAAGCAGTCGCTAATTTTAAGTTGAAATAAATAAGATAATGATACGTGCTTTTTCAATATTTGTTACGGTAGCAGCTAAAAGCGGAGACCGTATTAGTTTTGCCGTGGTACTACTCCTACCTCTCAGAAGGCATTTCTGCCTAGGACCTAAGCGTATACTTTTGAAATTTCACAAAAACGTGTTGGGCTCAAAAAATGGTTAAGGCTCAAAAAACCATTGAGGGCTTAAGCCCTTCATGTTTTTTGAGCCTTTCAACATTTTCCAGCCCTTCAACATTTTCAAGCCCCTTCACTTTTTACCTGGTTTTTTGAAGTCAGCTCATTAGGGTTTTGTCAGCCCCGATAGGTTTTTCAGCTCAGCCCTACCCCTTTTTTTCAGCCCTACCCGATTTTAGCGCCCTTCTGTTTTCGACCTGGTAAAAACGCGCCCTGTCACTTACTACTATGTACTAATTCAAACATCAAGTATCAAGTTCTGATTTCGATCATCAAGACATCGGGCTTGGGCTATGTATCTCAAAGAAGATTGTATTCACTTTTGCTACCTGCACAGACATACACCGCCGTGGCAATAACGTTTATACACAATTTTGTCTGAATGTTACATGTATGTTGCTGAAACGTTAAAGAACGACGAAGTTGGCTAGGATATCAAATCCACAAACAGTGTAATCATTATGTAATTTCTTATAAAGACCATTAACAAAATACCACAGTCTGCTTTAAAATCACTTAATGACACTAATAACTGTGACTGTGTTTTTAATTTGTAAGGTGGTGTAATGTAACATGTCATAAGGTAAATTGGAAATGATTGAAATTCCTAGATGGATTTAACAGCATGGTAATTAATGGGGATAAGTTATTGTTTCAATTTTAAATCCATGCGATAAACCATAATAAAAGGTAGGTCGTGTTCATAATCAATCAACAAATCTTTTTTTTTTTTTAATTTCAAAAGCTTATTTACAGTATTGGTAGAGTATAGGCAAGGTACAAATACCGCCATAAATATTATCATTTAAGAAGGAGATTTTAAATATAGAAGGTTATAAGGAAAGGATATGACAAGAGAAGCACGTGACAAGAATAAAGTCAGTTACCGTACATTACGTGATTGGACAAAATGATTGATTGGCATTTACATTTATCTAACAGTCACATGATAATGTATGTATGTTCTGTACGACACGAAGAAAGTATTTATTTTCAGCCCTAACATGACATTTATGTTGGACGCTAGATAAATACATAAAACCTGCTAGATATATGTTTACATCTCACCTTTTGGATTTTTGTAGAAGACGCAATTGTTTGCACATGTCTCAGGATGGCTGTCCCAAATCGTTGCACCGCATGCGCATAATGGTGGCAACGGTGGTCGGTTGCTAACTTTTAAACGTTCTTTAGCCACTCCACGTAACGCATCGATGTACCTTGTTGGAATAAAGTAGAAATAATCGGATTTAATATTCATCAATACAACCACGGCGGTATAAAAGGTCATTTTTCTCCCACTTGCTGACCCAATTGGTCAAAAATTAATGGAAGCGTACATTTTTCCAAAAAAAAGGTTAGTATTTTTATATTTGTTATATATTTTGAAATTTTTTTCAGTATTTTAAAAATTTTGAATTTTGTCACGTGACTCAATATGACGTCAGATCATATACATCCAAAATTTTAACTTCCCTTAAACTTAAAAACAACATTAGAATCGAGTTGCTATTGAAATTTAGTGTTGAAAAATGGTGTTACTTTTTTCATTTTGTTGTTTTAAGCTATACTTATTAAGGATTTTATACATGCCCAAATAAGGTAATATTCAGGGGGTTAATTCCAAAATTTATGAAAAATATTTTATTGTTGAATTTAGTACAAATTTCTGAGGACTTTCAATAAACATACATGGAATATCTATATCTTAACGATTATTAATCCAAACCAGTGTTTAAATAAAAAATTTATGAGACTTTCTATACCAAAATAAATATTAAAATCAACATTCTAGTTGATTTGACTTTTTGTAAAAATGTGGGGGTATTTACACGGTATGTTAGAGTCATGGTCAAATCATAAAATTTAGCAAACAGAGAGATACTAAAAAAATATTAATTTTGAATTTTTCAAAATTTGGGTTTTGCATAATATGGCGTTGCTAGGGGCAATAAATTAAAAAACCGGGGGGAGTAGGACAGTTTTTCCTCTCTAAAAGTTCGAAAAAAGCAAAAAATGACAATTGATAAATACAAAGTCAGTTTTTACTATTAATACACAAGCCCTCAAATTTTCATGATTTTACCATTACTCTAACATACCGTGTAAATACCCCTATTAGTTTTCAAAAGTTTCAAATTGCGTAAATTAAATTTCAAAATTAAATTTTTAGTAGAAACTCTCATAGATTTGACACTTTAAAGTCATTTTTCATGAAAAGTAAGTAACATACATTAAAACTAAACTAAACATATCAATGATAAATGATTATTAGACCTGATTCAATCATAAAAAGAAAATAGCCAATTTTACAGCCAAACCCCCTAGCATGTATTATCATCAAACTTTAGCAACCTCGTTCCAGGCTCCTTTTAACTTAAAAGTTTAATATCTCAAGCTCTAGATATGGTTTCAACAATATTAATACCATTTTTCTACACTAAATTCAATGAAGAATTCGAAACAAGGATTCAATTACATTTTAAAACAACTTTTTTTTTGATGACATGTTGAATGACGTCATAAAAGGATTGGTGACGAATTTTAAAATTTTTAAAATTTTCAAAAAAGTTTCAAAATATCTAAGGACCTCAAAAAATATAACTTTTTTGCAATATTTCTTAGATGTTTGCTCAAACATAACCCAGTGGGAGATTATTGAACGTTTTATACCGCCGTGAACAATACAACGATACATACACCTTTTAAAAGTGATCTTAGGGGCTGTTTGTATGAGAAACTTTGTCTCAGAGTTATCCGGGTTTTAACCCGTTTTACCGGAAGTCCTCGTTCAGATAAATTACCAACACACCCCCTTCCAAGAAGTTAATTAGATTTTTGCTGTTCAGTGGTTTTTTTATTCTATTTTATTCTATTCCACTCTTTGATTAAACAAAATACTTTAAAATCCGTATTATTTGTGAGGGGTGAGAAATGAGCGATCTGGAGCCCCTTCTCCCAAAATAGTTGAGCGAAATCTTAGTATTTGTTTTAAGACATAATGATTTCCAAAACACTGAGATTGCGAAATGGTGTTATAATGCTGTTACGACGCTAAGAAGAAATTCGTTGACATACTGGGGATATTTTATAAGCCTTTAAGCCTATTTTTAAGTGCTGCTCTGATAGAGAAGAGTTTTTTTATGGCTTCCTGCACAATTACTGCTGAAAAACATTTTAAGGCACTTTACCACATGGCTTAAAAAACCTGGGAGCTACACCACTATTCATTCCAATCATTCCAATCTAAAAAGTATATAATAATCTCAAAAAAATCTCTTGGTGCCTATTAGACATAGACATAGACATAGACATAATAGAGTTAATTTACCTATATAACTCTTTTTCTTCTTGTTGGTCGTGTTTTAGTATTCCATGTTTGTGTGACAAAATCGATGTATCCTGTAATTTTAAAAATAACCAGAATGACAAAATATGCTTTTTTGACGATTTCAACATATATCAAGGTCTGTTTATTTCAATTGTATTATATTCATAGGTAATATTCCTATTCCTTTCTTGGATAATATGAAGGTTGATTTTAATTGATGAGACTAGTCATCAATGATGGACACTTTTAATAACTTATCGGCCCTTTTCTTTAAAAATTACCTTCATTTAACGCCGGCGTTAAAAACGCCGATAAGTTTAAGGTTACTTTGTGAAGGAATGTACATCGAAATTTCAAACAAAACTCTGATTTAAACAAAATTAAACTGCTTTATAACTACCTCCCACCTTCACAAACCTAAAATATCCCCCCCCCCCCCTAATCCCGGACGTCACAATGTATGACCCCAATGTCATATGGTGCGAAATATTGTTAAAACACGTGTTTGAAGTCATTTTGAAAGTATGACATTTACAATCCAATCAATTAAAATCAATTTGGAGATTTATATCATAATGGTAGAGAGTTCCCACCTGGCGTTCGCAAATGTCGTTAGGCTCAGCATTTGGTCGAGCCATAACTAAGATTTGAATTTTTTTCAACGTTTTTAAGAGACATTAAAAAGATGATTTCATTTAATTTTTAATTTTTACTTTTTGCTTGCGTCTAAAATGCAATTAAGCCAACCAAGAGATTACGAAAGAAGAAAAGAAGAAAAAAAACATTGTTACCTTATTAGGTAGCGTTTGATCAATGGAAACCACCGTCGTTTCGGGGAAATCTGAGAATTGTTCAGCTTCTGCTAATTCTCGTTCCTTTTCCTTTTCTATCTTCAATCTATTTTGCGAAAAGTAAATATGTTTATTAAATATTTATTATAAAACTGTGAAATCTGTTAAAAGTGTTTTCTCCTTTATAGAGCTAGTTGTCGCACCATACAACTCTACTTCAATGGGATAAACTTTCGCGGATTACCTTCCAACCACGAAATTGTTCAGGATTTCGCGGGGATTTACTTTCGCGGTTGAAGGGAAAATCCGCAAAATCCGCGAAAGTTAATCCCATTAAAATACTGTTTTGTATTTTGTATACAGTATGGGAGAGGTTAAGAAAAATCAACAATATCAAGCTGGGCCTTTAGTTTATTATTCACCTTTTTGATACACTATATTGTCAATTCCAGAGCAATGTGGTCATGACTTTTAAGTTGTTGGTTGATTACAACCCAAGGAACATATTTTGCTCCCTGATGCATGGGTCGCGGTGCTCCTAGGGCTCCAAGACCAAAAATAAGGCTGTGACTAACGGGACACTCCAGATGGAATTGACGTATATTGTACGTGATTATTAAATTGTTCCTTGTTCCCGTCCTCTATTCGGTAATGGGTGACAGATTTGCTTCGCTACGTGTTATTTTAAAAGGCCAATAATAATCGTGATATGCGGATCCGACTTGAGGCGTACAGCTAGAAATATAAGGCGACGCTCAGAAATTACGAATTACTGATAATTCTATCTATCACCTACACTAAAAGCACTTAGCGAAGAAGTCAAAATGAGTTCGTCCTTGAATTAGACAGTCTTTCCTGGGTCAATATGTTTAGACAAACGGAGGGAGACCAAAAGTGAATTGATCGTATGAGCTTTTCAGGGTTAAGTCCGAATAAACGTAGATGTTTTGTAATGTAGAAAAACAAGGCCGTCAAAATGATAAGGAGTAGGAGGAGAATTTTAAACACAGAGCGGAATACCTCAAAACTTGTTTCCTATGTTCTTGTTTTCTTCGATATTCTTGAACTTGCTCCCTTTCAATCTCCATGAAAATCTTCCTGTAATTCCAATACTGGTCTTTCGCCTGAAAATAATAAAAAAAAAATTTTATTCAATCGGTGATTTAAACAGATACTAAAAAATCAAGTAAACATTCTTTTTAAAGTTTAATTTTGAGCATTTAGGTAAACTCTATGACAAATTATTTTCATTTACTTTTCATCTTAAATTAAATATTTCTCCTTGATTGAATCAGATAGTAAAAAACGATAAACGCGTCACAAAAAGTCTTTATCTACAGTTTCTACACGGCAACTTATACGATCCTTCACCACTACTGGGTAGACACCTAAGACTTTCGAGACCCATCTGCCAAGAAGCAGTGTACTATTGAATAAAAAAATCTCAATAAAGAGTCAATTTCTTGAAAACGTCATTAAAAATGATGGTTTAAAACTATTGACGTACAACCTGCAAAGAGTCTTATCAGATACCAAATAAATTGATTTAGTTGTATTTGTTAACAATTAGCCCAACAAATTTGTGTGTTATTTTAAGAAATAATTTGGCTTCGCGCAACTTTATTCGCATAGTGGAAACTGGACTTTACGAAAAGGTTCTTACTTAAAGAATTCTTAATCGAAAAGAAATTAGTTGTAGTTTTAGTTTCCATGGTGTACAACTGGTAAATCGAGTTCAGATTTGACTTACTTGTCTTTTACCATCCGTTGTTTCTCTATGCTGTTTTTCACACCAATCGATGATGAGATTCTTGTGCAACTTGTTAATACCATACTCTATTAAAGTGACAATCAAAATAGTTTATGCTTTTAGAGTTGTTGCCGGGAAAACAATTCCCTGATTTTTGAATTTAACTTGATCATTTTTTTCATTCTCATAAGAGATTAATAATAACACCAGCCCGGTTTAACCCCCTGACAAGTTAGTTGTTTTTACTAACCCGAACATTAATAATGAACATCAATCATCTTTCCCCCTGATTCTTCCTGAATATATCTAAATTTTCGGTCCTTAGTGATAAATTATTGAGAAAGTGACAAAAATTTAGGCCGTCGAAAAGTTAAGACCGGCCATAATTTGAGCTGACGAAAATAATGAGAAAAAACTTGAATAATAATATCTTCGGCCCCATTGTTTTATGAAAGTTTATAGGATCTATAAAGGAGTCTATGAGAGTTTCTTGGACAGACTTGGTTAGAGTCTATCATTATCTGGATAAGGAGTAAACTTCCCTAAACCAAGGCCTAGCAAATGTTTGAATTAACGAATATTCGATACAAGCCACATTCAAAATTATACAGATATATGCTATACGTCAGTGATGAAATATTATGACCGAATTATCATGATAACATGATAAGAAATTATACCATACCTGCCATATGTTCAATCAATAACGATTCTGATAACAATCCTTCGTCACATTCACCTTCCTCTTCACCGCCATCGTCATCAACAACACAAATTTCACCACCCCGAACTCCGCCATCAGCGCCATTAAATCCACTTTGAACGTGACCATCATCACCGCAAATTTCTCTTCTATCAAAACTACCAAGACCATCACCATCCCCACCTTCAACGCCATCCCCGCCACCATTAGCACCATCAGTAAACCGATGTTGTTTTATCTGGTGTTGACCAGTCCAGGCGTCAGTTAATGGTTTGTTGAAAACAGGCGATTTTGTCGGCGCGTGTGTTGCGTGGTTGCCCTGAAATTCACCAAAACACCAATTCAATTATTTACGTACATTTATAAATTTATGATATTATAATATGTTACGAGAAAAAACTTTATGATATTAACGATTTGATATGTCGCTCAAAATTTTGTGTGCCTAGAATAGCTGGCTCTGATTGAAACATTGAGAATAAAATCTTTCAGAAAAAGATCCACATGGCACCATGCTGCTAAATTTACCGTGCATCACCATAACAAAATTCCCTCCGCCCTCCCTGTCATTATCCACCTGGAATATGTGAAACGAAGAACTTACCTGAAGATGTTTAGAAATCTTCCAATTTCCACCTGGCAGTAAATCGATCTATAGAAAAGAAGATTTTGTTATTGAAAATGAAATCAAACTTTCGTTAACTCGAACCATTATGTTTGGTCCGTTGGTGGTTCGAGTTATCGGAATTATACTGTACATCTAAATCTAAAATGTTTCTGAATTCTGAAAACATTTTTCATCGACCAGCAACACTAGGGGATCCAGAAGGCACATTAAAAGTGATTTTTGTCTTTAATGCTGCTGTAATAAAAGATGATCAGGAGCTTTACAACTTAAAAGGATATGTCATTTAACATGTACCTCTTCATATCCACAGCCTACCTCTATAATTAAAGCACTTACACGATAATTATAAGTATAATAACAAGAAAAGTTGAAAACTGACTTGTTCTGTTCCAATCCTTTTCGTTAGCAAGTTCGTTTTGGCTTTATTTGTTTCACTTGTGATCTAAAAAAGAAAAAAGATGTATGTATGTTCGAAAGTTAATTAACACTTTATAATTCAGTTCTATCAAACTAAATACAAAAAGCCTAGATACAAAACTAATAATTCGCGATGTAAAACCAAGAATCCCAAAATGCCATAAGATAAATTTCATCAGAAGAACTCATGAAAATCTTCTGAAAATCTTCTGAAAAGAATTACAAATTACAAAATAATATTGAAAAAAGAATGACTAAATATAAAAATCGGACAAGGCTCTTTAGCTATGATTCTAATAAAGTTGTAATACCTCTTTACTAGTGGCACTCAACAATTGGTTAGATTCTTTGGCGTGATGACGCAACACGTG